>JAOTQR010092649.1:9658-32079 GCA_025774065.1 Solanum ossicruentum | reverse complement strand
TAAAAATATCATCACTGTAGACCACAAAAAAAAATCTAGGTAAGTTTTGAAGACCTTATTCATTAGATCCATGTAGATGGCCGATGCATTGGTCAACCCAAAATACATCACCATAAATTTATGATTCCCATATTTAGTCCGAAAGCCCGTCTTGGGAATATCACGCTCCCTCACCCTAACTTGATGATATTTAGACCGAAGATCATTCTTAGAGAAAAAGCTAGCCCCTAGAAATTGGTCAAACAAGCCATCAATACTTGGAAGAGGATACCTATTCCTGATGGTGACCCTATTGAGTTGCCGATAGTCAATGCACATTCTAAGTTACCCAACATTCTTCTTCACAAACAACACCGGCGCACCCCAAGGTTAATTGTCTAAGCCTAATAAACATCTTCTCTAACAAATCTTTCAATTGTTCCTTCAGCTCCTTCAATTCTGCCGAGGCCATACGATAAGGGGGAATAGAAATGGGTTGAGTATCGGGAAGGATATCTATACCACAATCTATCTCCCTTTCAGGAGGGACACCGGGAAGGTCGTTTGGGAAGAAATCGACAAACTCATTTACAATCGGGACCGACTATATGGGAAGGACTTTAGAATCCCTAAACCTCACAAGATAGTAAAGACACCCCTTAGATATCAACTTACGAGCTTTAATGCAAGAGAAGAACCTACCCTTGACCACCACATCTTGACTTTTTCACTCAAGGACGGGTTCATTTGGAAAATTGAATTTGAACCTACAGGTTCTACAATCAATAGAAGCATAGTAGGCATACAACCAATCCATCCCAAGAATGACATCAAAATCAACCATGTCTGATTCAACACGATCACAAGGAAACAACTTACGCAAAATACAAATAGGAAAACTCTTATAAACTTTCCTAGCAAAAATAGAGGCACCAATAGGAGTAGACACTTCACATAACTCATGCAATAACTCGGGGTCAACATGGAACTATTTAGCAACAAAAAGGGGTAACAAAGGAAAGAATGGAACCTGGATCAATCAAAGCATATACATCAAAGTCAAATATTTTCAACATACTGATAATAACATCAGGAAGCTCACGAACCCCTTGCCTTCCATGTAGAGCATAAAATCGATTGTTCCTTGAGGCACCACCTTGAGGATCACCTCTACCCAGTGGAACTGCATTACCACCCCCACCTTTGCCACAGTTTCTTGGACAATACATCTTCTTGTGACCAAGTTCCCCATATTCAAAGCATGCATTAGAACCTTTCAAACATAGGCCTTTATGGTTCCTTCCACATTAAGGGAACATATCAATAGGAACCACATCACCAACACCTTGATGCCTAGGGAAGTCATTGGCAAACCCTCTATTAGTAGCATGAGAAGACCTTTAGCCTTAACGAAATCTAGCACCCTTTTCGAATTTACCTTCAAACCAGACCCTTTTGGCCTCATGCCCTCTTCTCTTCCTCAACTTTTCTTCCTCCATTTGATCTCTGTATGTCATCAACCGAGATAAGTTCATGTCACTAATTAGAATAATGGACAGGGATTCTTCACTCACTATGTCGGAGACCGCCATCATGAACTTATTCATCCTAGATCTAGGATCGGCCACCAAATGAGGAGCATACTTTGAATGTCGATTGAATTTGAGGGCATACTCCCTCACACTCATAGATCCTTGTTTTATGTTCATAAACTCAACCAATTTAGCCTTCCTAAGTTCAAGAGGGAAGACCCAATTAAGGAAAGCTAATTTGAACTCCTCCGAAAAAACCACATTACCATTTACATTATCCCTTTTCCATTTATCATACCATATTTAGGATGCCCATTTGAGTTGGTACGCCACCAACTCTACATTTTCTTTCGGCCCAACACCTATGACATTCAAGATCTTATAGACCTCATCGATGAACTCTTGTGGATATTCACCCATCTTTGACCCATAGAACATCGAAGGGTTCATTCTCATGAAGTCCCTTACCCTAGCAGGGTAGTAGCATGAGGGGCTTGGTCCCCTTGATTGACTAGGTTGGACACAACTTAGGTAAGCATAGTGAGAGCACCCCGGAGCTCTTCACTGGTAGGTTACTCTTGGGAGTTTGGGGCCTTCTTCCTCTAGTGTTTGGCATGATCTAGCATAACAAAGAACAATCATTAGGGGGGAAACATGTACCATATCTCTATAGCACGACTTAGAACATGAAGAAGGGAAACATTTCATAAGCGTCTTATAGTCTCCTATTCATAATCATGGCATGTTTCACAACCATTAATAGGACTCTAATTGACGTGGTGTGTTGAACTCCGAGGATCTGTCAACTTACTGCTCTGATACTAAGTTTGTCGCGATCAAAGGCTAGGGCCTAGACATGACACGATGAATGGGGAACAAGAAGGAACCCCAAACAAGCCTCTTAATATATCATTACACATCATTGGTCGCGGAAGCATATAAAAGATATAAAGAGTAAGAATAGGAGCAAAGAGGCTAAGGATAAAGCTTGCATAACATCATAATCAAAAGACAAAGGGGCATAGCTCATACTGTAGATACATAACTTGTCTAACAAGCACCTCTAATACATAGTTAAGAGCAGGGTCCAAGACAAAGCAATCGGTTTCAGCCTCATATTCAACATAGAACATAAAGAAAATATCTCAATACATAATAAGAGCAACATTGACTAAGGTCTCCGAAGTGGAGGAATGACCAACTAGCTTGAGTAGTATCAAACTAGCCATGTGGAGGAGGAGGATGATCAACTTGGGCACCAATTCCTAGATGGTGATATTATGTAGGCAAGAGTATGCGTGAATGTCCTAAGTACATAGGATGCAATGCGATGAGAGATAGGCATCATAGTAAAAATGAATAACAATAGGCAATAGACATTATATAACAATATAGAATGGATGACCAATGCTCAAGTAAAACATGCTTAAGTAACTCATACTCATATAGGATATCATATGTATAGAAGACCCCTTGGTTCGTTGATGATAGTTTCACCCCATCACCCTGGTGATATGATACAAACCGCTCACATGGTTGATTATAATTTCACCTCATCACGCTGGGGGTGAAGTACAAACCCCTCACATAATTGATGAATACAAAACCCCACATCTGTTTTCAAGGTACAACCCCCTCGACAAGGTTATCTGGGCTCTTAGTACCCTGGATTTGGCATGGTGTAATGCAACACTTTATATAGAATATATCATATACATAAGATCCTTTCATCATCAAAACATCAATCATATGATATCTCATTGTTTGCACCTTCAATTCCTCAAGAAACTATAATCGGACATTTTATCAATTACTTGGCGGATGTGTGAGGCTAGTATAAAACTATGAAACATAGAGATACAATCATGCACAAAAATCCATTGTAAAACCATCAATCAACACCTTGCAACACCCTAAAGCAATATACATCAAAACCACTCGTCAAATCTTTCAACAGATCTAAGATTTATAGCTCAAAACATAGCGAAACCGTCACAACTTTACATAGCTTTAACATAATTCATAGACATGTTCATGCTAGTAAACCCAATTGTCAAATCATCTTTAAATCATGGAAGTTGAGTAAAAAATGAATTATGGGACTATGGGTGGAAGAACCCAATGTCAAAAACCTATGTACCATCGCTTTGGAGAAGTTCTTGACGAAGATTGAAAATGGAGGCTTGAAACTTGAAGGAAATCATTAGATTCGGAAGAGGTTTTGAGACTTGAATTTGGGAGTGAAAAATATGGCTAAGTGTTGGAGTGAGTATTTTGGAATGTTTAGGGTGATATGAGGGTGAAAAATGATTAAGTATAGGTAAAAACATGTTTGAGAACTTTTAGGCCCAAGACTTGAAATCTTGGAACCACGCTAGAAAATAGTCACCAAAAAAACATAAGTGCACATCTCGGAAGTTATACACAAACCTCACTGGAAATTGCACCATATAATTTTTGAATTTTGATATAGTTGCTCTAAAATTGAGCTTAGACCCTTTTTCCCCTATTTGTGACCCGTGAACAAGAATATGAAGTCGAATTTTGATATCACGTATGGGTTTTGAGATATGTGGAATTTAAAATTTTGGGCACTTCTGAGGCACATTTTCGGGCACTTTTTGTGGTCATTACAAAAAGTTAAGAAACCAAAGGCCATGTGGAGCAGGCCAAAATTTTGAAATTTGAAAATAAAAGTAGAAGATGATCAATAATAATTTCATCACAGGCCTACGAAGGTGTCATAGACAGCGGGATCCGATCTAGGTGATTGTTTATAGGATGACTAAATCGGCTTACTTCTTAGCAGTAAAGACTATCAATATGGTAGAGGATTCTTCCCGACTATATATTTGAGAGGCTATGAGATTGCACGAAGTTCCTTTGTCTATTATATCAGATAGGGAAGCTCATTTCACTACCCAATTTTGGAAGTTCTTTAAAAAAAGCTTAGGTTTAAGGGTGAACCTTAGTACTTCTTTCCACCCTCAACATGATGGCCAGATAAAGTGTACAACACAAACCTTGGATGACATATTGAGAGCATGTGTCATCGACTTCAAAGGCAACTGTGATGATCATTTACTCCTTATTGAATTTCCCTAAAATAACTTTCCTTCGAGCATCCAAATGGCTCATTATGAGGCCCTCTGTGGGAGGAGATGTAGATTACAAATTAGATGGTTTAAAGTAGGTAAACTAGGGTCGATCGGGCCTGACTTAGTACACCAAGCTATGGAAAAGGTGAAGCTCATCCAAGAGAGATTGAGAACAGAGTCATTAGAAGTTCTACACTGATGTTAGGAGAAGGGACCAAGAGTTTGAAGTAAATGATTGGTTATACTTGAAAGGTTAACCCATGAAGGGCGTAATAAGATTTAGGAAGAAAGGAAAGTTGAGTCCTTGATACATTGGTCCTTAACAAATTGTGAAGAGGGTGGGAAGAGTAGTTTATGAGTTGGAGCTGCCAGAAGAGCTAGCGACTATCTATCTGGTCTTTCACATCTCTATGCTTTAGAAGTGTTTAGGAGATCCTTCCTTGGTTATGCTTGTTTAAACCATTAGAGTGAAGGGTAGTTTAAGTTAAGAAGAAATCCTAGTCTAAATTCTTAATCATCAAGTTTGCAAGCTGAGAACTAAAGAGGTTGCGTGAGTAAAGGTGTTCTTGAGAAGTCAATCTATTGAAGAGGCCATGTAGGAAGCTACAGAAGACATGAAGGCTAGATATCTACACCTATTCATGCCTCCCAATGATGAAATTGATGGTAATGATCCATTCCTATTCTCTGAATTACATCTCCATTTGTGAGTTAAGTTCTTATATCTGAATTGATGCCCCTCTAGAGTCTATGAATATTTGAGCATGCAAGTCTTTAATTGTATTCATTCCTAATAATTATGTTAGAGATACTATGTAAACTTTTAACATAAGTAGAACTTTTATTTATGGAGTATGAGTACTCGAGTATCCGAGAATTGGAGTCCTTGATCGTGTTCGTGTTTGCTAGTTCTCCTAGTTATTCATCATTCAAGAACGAATGAACTCAAAGGGTATATATTGTAACCCCCATAATTTTATTCTTACATGTACCTATGTTTAGACCTCATTCTTATATGTGGGAAGTATATTAGAAGTGGATTAAGGTCATAAGACACCCATAGTACTTAGTCGAGTTCAAAATTTTCCTAATGATTAGGTTTCTCGTGTTAGATTATACAATGGTCAACTTTGAATGACCATAACTTTCAGCACATAAGTAATTAGGTCGAATATGACCTATCGAATGAAAGGCCTTTGAATTGTCTTTCCAACTCAATATCGCTTCATTTGGAATTTAGAGTGAAATGTTATGACCGCTTTACTGTGGATTGCTAGAGTAGAGTGAAACTACAAACTGCTTTATAGCCAGGGTTTGAATGACCACCCATCATGTTAACTTGTAAAACCTTATGACTGTTTTACTATGGATTGCCAGAGTAGAGTGAAACTACAAATTGACTTATGGGACAGGGTTTGAATGACTATTTGTCTTGTTAACTCATAAAAAATTTCAAAAAGTCCTAAAGTTCACGAACCTAATTATGGGTCATAGATGCTTCTATGGACTATGGGTTAGGTTTGTAAAATGGATCCAGAGATCCTAAATTTGCCCAAAAGTTTATGGATGGGTTTCTATGGACCGTCGAAGTTTCTACAGGCCATGGATTGACACATGGACAACTTTGGAAGATTTTTAAAGGGTTATTTTGGTCTTTTCCCACCTTTTAGAAGCCTTAACTTGACGATTTTATACCAAATTAAGTCTCATAGAATATTTATTCAATCTTTTTAAGCTAAAACGCATTCTCAAACTTAGAGCAAGGTTTCAAGGGAGAAAAGCTAGGGTTTTAAGATAATCTTATGACTTCTTCCAAGCCATTCCAAGCCTAAAAACTCCTAGGTATGCAAGGCTAACTCGAACAAGGATTATGGTCTTCAATGTGCCCCATAACTTGGATTTATTGAGTCATAAACGAATTGAGTCTTCCATGAATATTTCTTGAAAGGTTTTATTCCTTCATAATCATTCATGAATGATAAATTTAATGTATTAAACATTTGAATAGATGATATTACTTTACTACATGAACTATGAAGTGAATTCTTGTTATTTTACATAATGCAGTTAAATGAGTATGCATGAGTATGATTTGAGCCTAAAAAGTATATAGAATTCCTAAATGTTTCTACTCAAATTTTGTTTCCTAAAAATACTATGAGTTGGAATGATGGATGATAGAGAGTCTCTATGTGTCATGAACTAATGTTAAAAGAATGTTCCTAACCAAAGAGTTGGTAGTTGATATTATCAATTGAGTTGACAAATGTCCAATGTGACTGACTGAAGGATTTAACCATAGGGTTAATGTCTTGTGATCATGTTTGACTTGGGAGGAGCATTGAGCATCAAATTGAGTAAGAGTTAGTCCAACTGAAACTCAATAACTACGTAGCTAGCGTAGGAAAGGATTGAAACGTGAAATTGGGTGTTTCCCTATTGTCCCGAGAAGAGGATTTGATACTATTGATCATGAATCTACTGATGGAATGTCCTTTACCTTGGAAAGGTGTTGGATGGATGTGGCAATGACATTGCTTTATTGTGTCATCACCGACTCATAGGTTGGTTATTAGTTAGAAAAACTCCCATATATGTCTTGATAGTACTCTGAGTGAATTGGATTCGATGTTATATGAGTGGTCATTGTCTAAACTATATTCTTACTTTAGACTCCCGACATGCTGATTGAGTATATCCAAATTTAAGTTATTGGAGTTGATGTTATTCTACCTTTACATGTTTTAGTTTGGCATCTTATATGCTCATACATTCCACGTACTGATGTCCATTTAGACCTGCATTTTTTCATGACGTAGAAATAGTTACTAGCACTCTTCAACAAGTGCTCCATTAAGGACCCATTTGCATTTAGCTGATTGGTGATTCCTCCCCTGCTTTTGGAGGATATCATATTTCTTTTCTAGGTTTGAGTTTATCCTTTTTATTCTCTTTTGAGGTATCCATGGACTTGGCATTGGCACCATTTGGTCAGATAATTTAGTGGCTTCTTAGAATTGTCGAATTGTGATTGGATAATGTCTTTGTCTAGTTTTTTTCACACTAGTCTATTCAGTTGATTGATAAATTATTTTGTCTTTGGCCATTAATTAACGATTGTTATTGGTTTTTTTTAAGTATTTTTTTAATGGTTGATGTCTTCTATTGTTTGACTGCGATTGAACGAATGTGTTCAGGCGAAGTGGTTCACTTTGGGGGCTAAAAATAGTCTCTAAGAGTAGATCACACCAAGGGTGCCCTCTTGGGGCATGGCAAGCGGAGGATAGAAGAACAATTATTACTTGCTCTCTATAGCTAACCATTTTGGCATGAATAGAGTAAGCCTGAGCAAGCTGAGTTTTGAGCAGAAAATCTCCTCTTTGCACAAAATAAGGAGTCAATTCCTTGCTCTACCGATTTCTCCTCTCTTCTAGTAAGTTTCTTTCAAACAATTTCTCCTCTCTTCTAGTAAGTTTCTTTGTCGATGGTTTCACTGATATTTAGGGATTCTTCTCAAAGTATTTTAAAAATATCTTGGTCTAACTGATATGATTTTAGGATTTTGAAGAGATTTCTTTTGTTTTTAATTTTTTTTGAAGTAGATAGAAAGTATTGATCAAGTGGATGAGTCGATCAAAGTGAGCTCTACAAGCAAACTATGCTCTAAGGTATGGGATCATTTTTGGAAGTTACTACTTGGCCTTAATCTATATAGTAGGTTGAGGGCAAATTTTAAAGATTTTCTCAGGTATATTTGGCAAATTCAATAGCAGATACTACAAACTTAAAGTGCCATTGTGCTATACATCATAGTAATGTGCCTGAATCAGGTCTTTATCCAATTGTGAATCATGAACTATTCCGTGAATTGATTGCCAAAGCTATAGTAAGGCATCATTTACATTTTGCATTCGCGGAATATGAAGGTATAAGGGAGATATTTAGTTTATTGAATCCTACTGTCAAAACTATTTCAAGAAATACTTCAAAGGCTAATGTTTTGAAGTTATATCAAAATCAAAAAGAAAATGTTCATGAAGAAATCGCAAAGTTCCTAAAAGAGTATGCTCTATTAATTTATGGAAATCAATTGCCTTAAATGATTACTCAGTTTGATGCCTCATTTTGTTGAATTGAATTTGACTTTGCAAAAGAGGGTTCTCATGTTTTGTCATGTGCCTCTTCCATATACTGGTTAAGCTTTGGGGCCGGTATTGATTGAATTTTTGAAGGAATAGAGAATTGAGAAAAAAATATTTTCCATAATTTTAGATAATGCAAGTTACAATGAGAAAATTGTGGATAATTTGAAAGCGCACATGAACTTGATGGATTCTTTGGTATTTGATGGGGACTTTGTACATATTCGTTGTGCAAATCACATTCTAATTTTGATTGTGAAAGAGGTTCTAAAGTCAATAGAGGCTTCATTCTTTAACATTTGATAGAATGTTAAGTATGTGAAAGGTTCTGAGTCTAGGATCATAAAGTTTGTAGATTGTATCAAGAATTTTATATTGAAGATGACTGGAAAAGTGCATCAAGATGTACCTATGAGATAGAGCTATACTTATCTTATGATTTAAAGTGCTATACCATATCGTCGGGCTATTTTTATACATAAAGTTACTTGATGCAAATTTTATATGTTCTCCTTCAAAAATAGATTGGAATAAGGCAAATAGCAAAATTCCAAAAGCCTTTTGATGAAATCACTACTTTGTTTTTGAGAAATCAATATCTTACAACTAACTTATTCTTTCATAAAGTGTGGAAAATTCACTTTTTGATAATGGAAGAGGAAAATAGTCCACATTTTGATATCAAAGAAATGGTGGAGGAAATGGAAAAGAAATTTTCTAAATATTGGTCGAAGTATAGTCCATTTTATCTTTGGTAGTCACTCTTAACCCTCGATTCAAGTTAAAGTTTGTGATATTTTTTACTTTTCAAAACTTGACACTTTGACTTGCAGTGAAATGGTGAAGGTTGTTAAAGATAATTTGCATAGATTATTTTAGGGAGTATATGAAATCTCTAGCATCTAATAATGCATTGGTGGGAAGTACTGTTGGTGAATGTGATATGGAGATAATAGATGAAATGGATGAATTTGATTTGTTTACAAGTCAACCAGAATCTAATTTAGAAAAAACATAATTAGAACTATATTTGGAAGAGTCTTTACTTGACCAGAAGGGAAACACCAATCTAGATATACTTAAATGTTGGCAAGATAACATGAGTAGATACCCTGGCCTATCATTGATGGCACAAGATATTTGAAGTATACATATTAGTACTATTACATCTTAATTGTTATGACATAAGCCTTGGGCCTAGATGTGACACGGCTCAAGGGGAACCTGAAGGGACCCTAAGCAAGCCTCTTAGAGTATCATTACACATCCTTAATCGCGGAAGCAATAAATCAAGCATCAAAAGTTAAAAGAATGGGGAAACTGAGGCTAGGAGAAAACACTTCCATATCATCATAATCATGAGACAAGAGTTAAACGGATATCATAGATGAATATTGTGTCCAACAACACCTTTAATACATAGATAAGAGTGGAGGCAAAGATAAAGTAATTGGGCTCAACCTCATAGTCAAATGGACAAGAAAGAAGAATATCTCAATACATAATAGGAGAAACATAGACTAAGGTCCCCGAAGTGGAGGACTCACCAGTAGCTTGAATAGCACCGAACTAGCCACGTGAAGCAGGATGATCAACGTAGACTTCGGTTCCTACATGGTGACATCATGTAGGCATAGAGTATGCATTAATACGTTTGAATGTACTAAGTATGTAGGATGTAATGCAACAAGAATTAAGCATCATAATCAAAATACATAACCAGAGGTAATAGGCATAATATAACAATATGGAATATATGATCAATGCATAATTAAAACATGCTTAAGCAACTCATGCTCATATAAGATATCATATGTGTAGAAGAGACTAAGCTAGATTTCCAAATATATAAGCCTTTGACAGGTTAGTGACGATGCCGCCTCATCACTTAGCAGGATCAGTACAAACCCCCATCAAGGTTAGTGATAATGCCGCCCCATTACCATGGTGGAGAAGTACATACCCTTCCCTAGGTTAATGATTACAAACCTCCATTTAGGTTAGTGATGATGCTGCCCCAACGTTAGGTGGAGAAGTACAAACCCTTCCCTTGGTTGATGAGTACAAACCGCCATCTAGGTTATTCGGGTTCTTAGTCCCCCCGAATTAGGCATGGTCTAATGCAATAGTTTATACAGAGTATATCATATACATAAGCTCATGTCATGATCATATAGTCATTCTTATCATGTCTCATGCTTTGGACCTTCAACTCCTCAAGAAACCACATCTGGACATTTTATCAAACACCTGACGGGTGTGTAATGTTGGTACAAAACCATGAAATATAGAGATGAGATCATGCAATAACACCCTTTGTAAAACCATCAATCCACACCTTGCAACACCCCCAAGCAGTATACATCAAAACCCTTTCTCAAATATTACAATAGAGCAAAGATTCATAGCTCAAAACATGGCGGAAATAGTCAAAACATTACATAGTTTTATGTAAATTAACTTTAAATCAAGCAATTTGAGTACAAGGAGGCTTGGGTATCATGGGTGAAAGGAACCAATGAAAGAAACCCACATACTTTAGCTTAGAGATGAACTTGGTGAAGATTGGAGATGGAGACTTGAAGCTTAAAGAAGAACATTGAAGGAGAGCCTTAGCTTAGGATAAGGGTTTGGGAATTGAATTTGGGAGTGAAAATATGGCTAAGTGTTTTAGTGAACACTGGTGAAGGTTTAGGATGATATGAGGGTGAAATAAAGCTAAGTGTAGGTAAAAACACAGTTGGGAACACTTAGGCCCAAGAACCTGAATCCTTGGACCAAGATAGAAATCCCTATCAACAAAATACAAAGGTCTGTGACGCAGACCTATCACAGAGGACTAATTAACACATATCCGCGATAGCTGTGAGTCGCAGTGCTGTCATGGATCGTCTCTTGAAATTGAAATTTTGAAAATTTGAAATTATGATTCGATTGCTCTAAAATCTGTGTTAAATCCTTTACCCCCTAAGTTTGACCTTCTAAATAGGAATATGAAGTCTAATTTTCATTATCACACACGGATTTTGAGATATACAAAATTTAAGATTCTAGACATTACGAGGAATATCTTCAAGAACTTTTTGGGGTTTATTTAAATATCTCCCCCTTGGGAACATTCATCCCCGAATGTAAAAGAGACATATAAGACAAGAGTGATCATAAACAAATTAGTCCTAACAAGAATGCAACATCACAATCAAAACACCATTTTCAAAATCTCAACATAAGTGTAAAATCATCATAACTTGCCGACTTAAACATGAATGCATATGAATGATATAGGGGGTGAAACAAAAGGCTTGAAATCAGATAGAGGACTTATAATTAGTACCTTAGGATTTAGTGGAGTGGAAAAGATAAGGATACAACTTTTCCATGTCCGCTTAGGCCTCTATAGTAGAACTTTCAATTTGTTGGTTCCTCCAAAGGACCTTAACAGATGCCACCTCCTTCTTCCTTAATCTCTTCGCTTGCCTATCTAGAATCTAAACCCGAAACTCCTCATAAGTTAAGTTATGGTCAACAACAGCCACAACATCAAGAGGCACAATAGCATTAGGATTACCAACACATTTTCTCAACATAGAGACATGAAATATCGGATGAACAAAATTCATTTCACTAGGAAACTTCATCTCATAAGTTACCTTACCAACCCTCTTCCGGACATCATAAAGACCAACATACCTTGGACTTAACTTCCCTTTTTTACAAAAATAGATCATACTTTTCATTGGAGAAACTTTTAAATAAACCCAATCACCCAATTTGAATTTAAGGTCTCTCCTTCTCACATCGGCATAAACTTTTTGATAACTTTGGGTTGTCCTCAACCTTTCCCTAATCACGCTACCCTTCTCAAGAGCCTCTATGACAAGATTCGGTCTAATAAAGCCACCTCTCCAACCTCAAACCAACGAATCGGTGATCTGTATCACCTCTTATAAAGAGCCTCAAAAGGAGCCATACCAATGCTAGAGTGATAGCTATTGCTGTAAACAAACTCAATCAAAGGAAGATGGTCATCCCAACTATCCCTCAACTTTAATACACATGCCCTAAGCATATTTTCAAGGGTTTGAATTGTCCTTTTGTCTTGGACATCCGTTTAAGGGTGAAAGGTCGTAATAAGTTGAACTTTTGTACCAAGACCCCTTTGGAAAGACCTCCAAAAGTGTGAAGTGAATTATGAACCACGATGCAATATGATGGACAAAGGAACCCCATGCAATCTCACCATCTCATGGATGTACTACCTTGCATACTCTTCACCCCTATATGTGGTCTTACTCGGCAGAAAGTGAGCCAATTTCATCATTTTGTCAACCACCACCCAAATGGAATCAAAATCTTTTCTAGTCTTAGGCACCCCAAACACAAAATTCATATTAATTACCTCCCACTTCCAAGTAGAAATCTCTATGTCTTAAGTTGGGCCACACGACCTTTGATGTTCAAATTTGACTTGTTGACAACTATGGCAACTGAAAACAAATTTGGCGATGTCCCTCTTCATGCCTCCCCACCATTACACATTGCTCAAGTCTCTATACATTTTGGTGGAACCTGGGTGGATAGAATAAGGAGAATTATGGGCCTCATCAAGTATTTTCTTCCTCAAACAATCAACACAAGGCACATATAACCTACCTTGGTACCTAAGGGTACCATCTCCCCCTTGGGAGAAAACCTCTACTTTGCCCTCTTTCACCAAGGTCTTTAATTCAAGCAAGGAGAAGTCGAGATCTTGTTTTTCTATCACCTCATCAACCAAGGAAGATTTGGAAACATCAAAAACAACGCCACCATTATCCACTTCTTCCAACCTAACCCCCAATCCAATCTATGCACCTCACTAGCCATTTTCTTTTCACCACCATCAACATAGGCTAAGCTACCCATAGACACTCCACTCAATGCATCCGCCACCACATTTGCCTCACCCAGATCATAATGCACACTCATATCATAGTTTATGAGAAGTTCTAATCATCTCCTTTGCCTCAAGATGAGATATTTTTGAGTGAAGACATATTGGAGGCTCTTATGGTTAGTGAAAACATCAACATGCATCCCATACAAGTAATGATGCCAAATCTTTAATGCAAACACCATGGCAGCCAATTCAAGATCATGGATAGGGTAGTTCCTTTCATGCACTTTGAGTTCCCTAGAAGCATAAGCTATGACCTTACCATTTTGTATTAGCACACAACCAAACCAAGTCTAGATGCATCATAATACACAATAAAACCCTCAAGCCCATCTAGTAGTGACAATATAAGAGTTGAAACAAGCCTATCTTTCAATGTTTTGAAGCTTCTCTCACAATCATCAATCCACACAAACCTAACCTTCTTTTGATTCAATTTGGTCATGGGGAAGCAATGGAGGAGGACTCATTCACAAATCTTCTATAGTGACCCGCAAGGCAAGAGAAGCTCCTAATATCCGACGGGCTCAATGGTTTGGATCTAATCCTAATCACATCGGTTATCTCAGGATCCACTTTAATACCATCCCCTGATACCACATGAACCAAGAATGAAGCCTCCTTCAACCAAAACTCACACTTGTCATATTTGGCTTAAAATTTCTCCTCCCTCAATCTTTGCAACACAACCCTGAAATGACATATGCTTCTCCCTACTGTGAGAGTAGATCAAAATATCATCAATGAAGACCACAACAAACGAATCAAGGTAAGGTTTGAATACCCTATTCATTAGGTCCATGAAGATGGCTAGTTCATTAGACAACCCAAATGACATCACAATAAACTGATAATGCCCATATCTAGTCCAAAAAGCCGCCTTGGGAATATCACACTCCCTCACCCTCATTTGATGGTACCAAAACCGAAGATCAATCTTAGAGAAAAAGCTAGCCCCTTGCAATTGGTCAAATAAGTCATCAATTCTTAGAAGAGGATATCTATTCTTTATAGTGACCCTATTGAGTTGCCGACAGTCAATACACATTCTAAGTGACCTATCCTTCTTTTTCACAAACAACACTGAGGCACCCCAAAGTGATTGACTAGGTCTAATAAATCCCTTTTCCAACAAATCTTTCAATTCATCCTTTAACTCCTTCAACTCCACTAGGGTCATGTGGTAAGGGGGAATGGAGATAGGTTGAGTATCAGGGAGGAGGTCTATGTAAAAACCTATCTCCCTTTCAGGAGGGACACCGGGAAGGTCATTTGGGAAGACATCAAGAAACTCATTTACAACTCGAACCTACTCTATGGAACGGACTTTAGAATCCACAACTTTAACCCTCAAAAGATGGTAAAGACTCCCCGTAGAGATTAACTTATGGGCTTTAATGGATGAAACGAACTTATCTTTGACCACTTCATCTTGACTCTCCCACTCAAGGACAAGTTCATTTGGGAATTGAAACTTGACCCTGTGTGTTCTACAATCAATAGAAGTATAGTAGGCATGCAACCAATCCATTCCAAGAATGACATCAAAATCAACCATGCCTAATTCAACAAGATCACAAGGCAAGAACTTTTGCAAATAGGACACTTCCTATAAAATTTCTAAGCAACAATAGAGGAACCTATAGGATTAGACACTTCATATCACTCATGGAACAACTTGGGGAAAACATGGAACTCTTTTAGTAACAAAAAGGGTAACAAAGGAAAGAGTGGCACCCAGATCAATCAAAGCATACACATCAAAGTCAAAGATTTTCAATAAACTAGTAACAACATGGCGGACTTCACTAACCCCTTGCCTCCCAGGTAAAGCATAAAATCGATTGTGCATTGGGTACCACCTTGAGGAAAACCTCTCCCCAGTGGGACTGCATTAGCAGCTCAGACTTTGCCTCTGTTTCTTGGACAATCTACCTTCTTATGCCCAAGCTCAACCAAAGCATGCATTAGAATCCTTCAAATATGGGCATCTATGACCCTTCCCACATGTAGGACACACATCAATGGGAGCCACAACACTAACACCTTGAGGCCTAGGGAGGTCATTAGCAAACACCCTATTAGTAGCATGGTGAGACCCTTGGCTCCACTCAATTGGAACTTATCCCCAAGATGGGCCCTCTTAGCCTCACACCCCCTTCTCTTCCCTAATTTCTCCTCCTCCATTTGCTCGGCATAGGTCATCAATCGAGACAAGTCCATGTCACTAATTAGCATAGCAGACCGACATTCTTCACTTACCAAGTCAAAAAACCCCATCACAAACTTGGTCATCCCAGATCTAGGATCAGCCACCAAATGAGTAGCATACTTTGAAAGTTGATTAAACTTGAGGGCATACTCCCTCACACTCATACCACCTTGTTTTAAGTTCATAAACACCACCAACTTAGGTTCCCTAAGATCAAGAAGGAAAAATCGATTAAGGAAAGCCAATTTGAACTCCTCCCAAAGCACCACATTACCAACCCCCTTCTCACCCTTACATTGATCATACCATATTTGAGCTACCCCTTTGAGTTGGTATACCGCCAACTCCGCCTTCGCATTTGTTCCAACACCCATGATATTCAAGATTTTGTAGACCTCATCAATGAACTCTTGTGGATCTTCATCCACCTTTGACCCATAGAAATATGGAGGATTCATCCTCATGTAGTCTCTTACTCTAGCTTCCGGGGTAGTAGCATAAGGGGCTTGGGCCCCTTGATTGACTTGGTTGGCCACAACTTGGGCAAATATAGTGAGAGCATCCCGGAGCTCACCATTGTTATGTTGCTCCTTAGGAGTTTGGGCCCTTTGTCCTCGAGTGTTTGGCATGATCTATCATAGCAAAGAACAATCGTTAGGGAAAAAAACTTTCCATAACTCTATTGCGTGACTTAGGACGTGAAGAAGGGAAACATTTCCCAAAACGCCTCCTCGCCTCCTATTCATAGTCATAACACGCTTCACAATCACGAATATGACTCTAATCAATGCGGTGTATTAGACTCCAAGGATCAATCAATCTAGTGCTCTGATATCAAGTTTGTCATGACCCAAGCCAAGTGCCTAGACATGACACGGCGCAAGGGTA
Source organism: Solanum ossicruentum (assembly GCA_025774065.1). Classification (NCBI taxonomy): domain Eukaryota; kingdom Viridiplantae; phylum Streptophyta; class Magnoliopsida; order Solanales; family Solanaceae; genus Solanum; species Solanum ossicruentum. Next base: position 15,292 of record JAOTQR010092649.1, on the reverse strand, counting down.
TCTTGGTCGCGGAAGAAATAAATCAAGCATCAAAAGATAAAAGAATGGGAAACTGGGGCTAAGGGGAACTACTTCCATATAATCATAATCAAGATACAAGAGCCAAAATCATATCATAAATGCATAATATGTCCAACAACTCCTCTAATACATAGATATGAGCGGGGGCCAAGAAAACATAACCGGGCTCACCCTTATAGTCAAATAGAAAAAAATAAGAATATCTCAATACATAATAGGAGAAATATAGACTAAGGTCTCCGAAGTGGAGGACTCACCACTAGCTTGAATAGCACCGAACTAGCCATGTGGAGGAGGATGATCAACTTGGACTCCGGTTCCTACATGGTGACATCATGTAGTGATAGAGTATGCATTAGTATATTTAAATATACTAAGGATGTAGGTTGCGATGCAACGAGAATTAAGCATTATGATGAGAATGCATAAAAATAGGTAATAGGTAAAATATAACAATATGGTATGTATGATCTATGCATAAGTAAAACATGCTTAAGAAACTCATGCTCACATAGGATATCATATATGTAGAAGAGACCAAGCTAGATTTCAAAATGTATAACCTTTTGGTAGGTTAATGATGATGCGACACCATCACTTAGGTGGATGAGTACAAACCCCTATCTAGATTGGTGATAATGTTGCCCCATCACCATGGTGGGGAAGTACTAGCGCATCCCCTGGTTGATGATTACAAACCCCCATCCAGGTTAGTGATGATGCCACCCAATCACTTGGTGGAGAAGTACAAACCCTTGGCTATGTTGGTGAGTACAAACCCCCATCTAGGTTATATGGGTTCTTAGTCCCCCTGAATTGGGCATAGTTTAATGCAGCACTTTATGTAGAGTATATCACATATCTTATACTTTGGACCTTCAACTCCTCAAGAAACCATATCCAGATACTTTATCAAACACTTGGCGGGTGTGTAATTCTTGTACAAGACCATGAAATATAAAGATGAAATCACACAAGAAAATTCATTTTAAAACCATCAATGAACATCTTGCAACACCCTCAAGCAACATACATCAAAACCCTTCTCAAATATTATAATAGATCAAAGATTTATAGCTCAAAACATGATAAAAAAAGTCACAACTTTGCATAACTTTAACATAGTGCGAAGTAAATTTCATAATAAGAAAGAGTCATTTGTAAATCAACTTTAAATCATGCAATTTGAGTAAAAGGAGGCTTGGGTATCATAGGTTTAAGGAACCCAAAAAAGAAATCCACATACTTTAGCATAGAGATGAACTTGGTGAAGATTGGAGATGGAGACTTGAAGCTTGAAGAAGAACCTTGAAGGAGAACCTTAGCTTAGGGTGAGGGTTTCAGACTTAAATTTGGGAATAAAAATATAGATAAGTGTTTTAGTGAGTATTGGGGAATTTTTAGGATGATATGTGGGTGAAATGAGGCTAAGTATAGGTAAAAACACGGTTGGGAACACTTAGACGCAAGGCCCCAAAACTTGGACAGAGATAAAATCCCTGGCTCAATTTTTCCCCATGATCATGATACAAAGTTAGATTTTTTATATCACACATGGACTCTGAGATATATGGAAATTATGATTATACGCATTTCTGAGCACATTTTAAGGCACTTTTTAAGGGGTTTCAATATCTCCCCTTGGAAGCATTCATCCCCGAATGTCAAAGAAACGTATATAAGAGAATTAACCAAGATTATTTCACCCCAACATAGGAATACAACAATGCAATTAAACATCATTTCAAAAATCTCAACATAAGTGTCAAAATCACCATAAACTTTTCAACATAAACATGAATGCATGCAAATGATATAAGGGTTGAAACTTAAGACTTAAAATCATATAGTGGGCTTAAATCAGTACCTTAGGCTTGAGTAGAATGGAAGAGATAAGGATATCTCTTTTGCATGTCTACCTCGGCTTCCCATGTGGCACTTTCAACTTGTTGGTTTCTCAAAAGAACCTTGACGTAAGCTACATCCTTATTCCTTAACCCCTTCACTTGTCTATCCAAAATTTCTACTGGAACCTCTTCATAAGTCAAATTATCTTCAATAACACCCACAACATCTAAAGGCACAATCGCACTTAGGTCACCCACACACTTTCTTAACATAGACACATGGAAGACCGAATAAACCATATTCATATCATTGGGCAACTCCAACTCATAGGCCGCCTTAACAATCCTCCTCAATACTTTATAAGGACCCATAAATCCTGGACTCAATTTACCTTTTTTACCAAAATGAACCACTCCCTTCAGGGGTGAGACGTTCAAATAGAACCAATCACCAACTTTAAATTCAAGGACCCTGATCCCTTCTCCTCACATCGGCATCGGACTTTTGGGTACTTTGGGCTATTTTCAATCTTTCTCTTAGCAACCTTACCTTCTCCATAACCAAATCCAGACCTAACAAAGACATCTCCATCACCTCAAACCATCTAACTGGGGACATATAATGTCTACCATATAGAGCCTCAAAGGGAGCCATACTAATGCTTGAATTATAACTATTGTTGTAAGCAAACTCAATGAGTGGAAGGTGTTCATCCTAACAACCCTTAAACTCCAAAACACAAGCTCTAAGAATATCCTCAAGAGTTTGGATAATTCTTTCGACTTGGCCATCCTTTTGAGGGTAAAAGGTCGTACTTAGCTTTACTTTGGTACCAAGACCTCTTTGGAAAGCCTTACAAAAGTAAGAAGTGAACTAAGCACCACAATACGGTATGATAGACAAGGGCACCCCATGCAATCTAACCAACTCTTGAATGTATAATTTGGAATAATCTTAGGCACCATAAGTAGTTTTAACTAGTAGGAAACAAGCCAACTCTGTCGTTCTTTCAACCACAACTTAAATAGAATCAAAATGCTTTCTAATATTAGGCAACCCAAGCACAAAGTCCATGTTAATTTCGTCCCACTTCCAAGTAGAAATCTCTATATCTTGGGCTAGGCCATCTGACTCTTGGAGCTCGTCTTTCACTTGTAGGTTATTATGACAACCGGATACAAACTTAGCAATATCTCTGTTCATACCACCTCACCAAAACACTTCCCTCAAATCTCTATACATCTTTGTAGAACCAGGGTGAATAGAATTGGGATAAATATTAGCCTCATCTAACACCCTCTCTCAAGTCATCAACACTAGACACACATAACCTACCTTGGTACCTAAAGGAACCATCCACGCTTGGGAGAAAACGTCCCCCTACCATCTCGCACTCAGGGCCTTTAACTCTAACAAGGCAGGGTCAAGATCTTGCTTTGCCTTCAACTTCTCAATCAATGAGGATTTAGAACCATCAACAACCATTACACCACCATTATCAACTTCTTCCAACCTAACCTCCAATCTAGCTAACCAATAAACCTCTATAGCCACCTCCTTGCCACCATCATCAACATAAGCTAGGCTACCTATAGAAACCCTACTCAGAGCATGGGCCATAACATTAGCCATACCGGTGTGATAATGCGCACTCATATCGTAATCTTTGAGAAGCTCTAACCACTTTCATTTTCTCAAGTTGAGATCTTTTTGGGTTAACACATATTGGAGACTCTTATGATTGGTAAACATATCAACATAGACCCCATACAACTAATGAGGCCAAAATTTCAAAGTAAATACCACGATGGCTAATTCAAGATCACGGGTAGGATAATTCTTTTCATGCACCTTAAGTTGTCAAGAGGTATAAGCTATCACCTTACCAATTTTCATCAAAGCATAACCCAAACCAATTCTTGAGGCATCAAAATACACAACAACCGCTTCCAACCCTTCTGGTAGAGACTAGATAAGAGCGAAGACAAGTTTAACTTTCAAAGTTTGGAAACTCTTTTCACACTCATCGGTCCACACAAATCTTACCTCCTTTTAAGTCAACTTCGTCATGGGAGAAGCAATAGAAGAGAACCCATTCACAAACCTCCAGCAATAACCTACCAACCCAAGAAACTTCCAATATCCAAAGGGGTTAAAGGTCAGGGCCAATTTCTAATTACTTCTGTATATTTAGGATCCACCTTGATAGCATTACCCGACACCACATGACCTAGAAAAGCAACCTCTTTTAACAAAAGCTCACATTTCTCATACTTGACATAGACTTTTCCTACCTCAAGATTTACAACACTACCCTCAAGTGATCTACATGCTCCTCCTCACTATAGGAATAGATCAAGTTATCATAAATAAGTACCACCACAAACAAGTCAAGATAGGGTTTAAAGACCATATTCATAAGATCCATGAAGATAGCCGGTGCATTAGTCAACCCAAAGGATATAACCACAAACTCATAGTTCCTATACCTAGTTCAGAAGGTTGTCTTGTGAATGTCACCCTCCCTTTCTTTCCCTTGGTGATACTCTAACTAAATATCAATCTTAGAGAAGTGACTAGCCCCTTGAAGTTAGTCAAAGAGATCATCAATTCTTGGTAGAGGGTACTTATTCTTTAGAGCGACCCTATTAAGTTATTGGTAGACAATGCATATTCTAAGAGGACCATCCTTCTTCTTCACAAACAACACCGATGCACCCCAAGGTGATTGGCTAGGCCTAATTAAACCCTTATCCAACAAATCTCTCAATTGCTCTTTCAAATCCTTTAACTCTGCCAGGGCTATATAGTAAGGGGGAATAGAAATGGGTTGAGTATCGGAAAGGAGGTCTATGCCAATATCTGTTTTCCTTTTGGAGGGACACCGAGAAACACAACGGGAAATATATCAAGGAACTCACTAACCACATGAATTGACTCTATAGGAAGGAGTTTGGACTCAACATCCCTAATCCTTACAAGATGATAGATATACCCCTTAGAAATCAACTTTTTGGGCTTTAATATAGGAAATGAATCTACCTTTTACCACCAAATCATGAATCTCCCACTCAAGGATGAGTTTATTAGGGAATTGGAATTTGACCCTACGAGTTCTATAATCAATAGAGGAATAATATGCATGCAACCAATCCATCCCAAGAATTTACATAAAAATAATCCAACATATCAAACTCAACAAAATTATAAGGAAATATTTTATGCAAAATGAAAATGGGACTATTTCTATAGTCCCTCCTAGCAACAATGGATGCAGAACCGGGAGTAGACATCTCATATGGCTCACACAACAATTCGGGTTTAACATGGAGCTTTTTGGAAACAAAAGGAGTAATAAAAGAAAGAGTGGCACCTTGGTCTATCAATGCATACACATCAAAATCAAAGACTTTTATCATATTGGTGACGACATCAGGAACCTCATCTACCCTTTGTCTCCCTTGAAGAGCTTAAAACCGATTTTTCCTTGGAGCAACACTTTGTTGGCCTCTCTTCTCCTAGGACCCATATTTGCACCTTGGCTTTGTGGATGACCATCTCTATCCTTGTTGCAATTACGAGGATAATCAATCACCTTATGACCTACTTCACCACACCCATAACAAGCATTAGTATCCTTCAAACATGGACCATTGTGACCTCTATCACATCATGGGCACATAGGATTAGGCACCACACCACCACCACCTTGGACCCTTGCGTTTTCATTAGTAAACATTCTATTAGGAGCATTGGAAGAACCTT
>JAOTQR010092640.1:0-32080 GCA_025774065.1 Solanum ossicruentum | reverse complement strand
TATATACACATACACACACGCACACACATTCAAAACTAACAGTTAAAAAAAATAATATCCATAACCAAAATAAAAATATTACCTAACAAGAACATCCACAAAAACAAAAATAAAAACAATATTGTCTAACAAAAGGACAGAGTATCCACAAAGAAAAGTAAGAGTTAGGGTCAAAAGTGGTCAAACATCATGGTGCTCATGCACCAATCTTGGGCTGGTTTGCTAGGTCCTAGGTCTGCCTCTCCCCCTCAACTGTCAGGGTTGTAGTTGCTCCTGAGGTAGCCTCTCCCTGTGGGGTGTGCTGTGCTTGGTCTCTCTGAATAGTCTCTAGCAGTAGCGACTCCTGCATCACCTCCTTTGGTATGGGCTCCTTCTCCTCAGGTCTCGGCCTCTTCGAGGTCGACTCTGGATCAGCATGCTAGAGGCCTCTTCCCACAGGTGTCCGAGTGGTTGGTGAGCTAATCAAATGCCTTATCACCTACCAGTACTACCTCTAGGGCTGGAATGGGGGCTGCCAACATCTGTAGTAAGTCGGTCTTGAACTTGGCCAAATCCTCAATCACCGCACTCGCGTTGGCAGGTCTAGCTCCCTCGAGCCTCCTGTGGACTCTAGTCTCGAACGTATCGACCCATCTACCCCTCGGACTCTCTTATAAACTAAATCTCAAGCAAATGCCCTCATCCTCTTCTCGGAGTCCTAAATAGTCTAATCAATCAAAGGCTGGACCCATGCAGACATCTCACGAAGTCTTCCCTCTACTATAGCCACCTTGTGCAATAAAGCTTGAAAAGCAACAATAGAGAAAAGAGGGTCAACCTTTAAAGTAGTTCTAGGTGCTTGAGTGCTGGAGGATGGTGTGGACTCAATCTCGACCACTAGCGTAAGCTCTGTAGCAGCCGGAGTAGTGCTCGTAGGAGCTGGAGGTGAACCTGGAACCTGAGGATCGACAGAAATAGCTCTGGGATATCCAGAGGAGCTACTCATGGTAAATAAACCAAGTTCTTGTCAGCCTTTATCAGGATGGGATCCATAGTGCATGTGGCCTCAACATGCGGGTCCCAATGGGGATCGATAAGAACACCAACTATACTGCATAATTGATAGATCAGAAATGGAAATGGCAGTGAGGTGGTCATCTGATCTGTAGCCTTGTGGATCTACTCGGATATAATATGGGTCCAATCGATAGAATAACTAGTTAGAATATTAGTGAATGATACAAATCTGTTGAGGGTGATCACATTATCTATGAAGGTTAGTCTTTTACACAAACGGATAATGGACCACCAAAACTTGGCCTAGAAGGAAAGGTGGGCTTCGACCATAGTATCAACGTGGTTTGGGACCCACATCGGCTCGATCCCCACCTCACAAATCTGGCTGGAATCCATTAGAGAAGCTTAATCCTGAACCCAACATCCTTCCCTGTCACCGCTCTCCTCATTTTATCAATACGACTATCATACTCTACGGTTGACGGGGGTATTCTAAAAATGGGCCCAAACTACACTCAGCGGATCATCTTCTCCGATATATCAACCTTTCTCCCCCAAATTGTCACCACCCATAGTCTAGGCTGCTCAATTGTCTTTTTGTTCTTTGGCATCCCTCAGCGGAATGTAGCAAGATGTGCTGCATAGAACTCACAGCATACTAAAGGGGCATATTTGCCCAGCTATTACATAGTCCACCATAGGCCGTGCTTGTCCAACCGAACATCCAATCTTGGTAATCTGTCTAGTCCAACGGTGTTCAATTTGGACTCCTCATGAAATTAATGGATCGTCTTGCCTTGCCTCTTATTCCCCAACCCCTGGTCGTATATTCCCTTCATGCTCGCAACACACCATGTGGGGTTGGTCGGGGGCTGAGATTGGGCTTCTTACTGCTGAGGCTGAGAAGTGCTCTCGGACACTGACTTGGAGTCGTAATGTGTGGGAGTCATCTGTGGTAAGCTACTACCTAAGCCATTTTTCTCAACCTCGTGTACCTCCTCTTCAGACTGGGAGGTACTGCTCACTTCCATAGGCTGCTGAGCTGAACATGCCTGGTTCTAAGGGGCATGTGCCATAGGATCTATTCTGACCCTATCCACCTCTATTGAGCCCTCAGATCTCTCTTTCTCAAAAGACTCATCTACCAATCTTCGCCTGAATGTTTAAATAGCCCGCTTATCCTTCGAAGGCATGGTATCTGCAAACCAACCAATGACCTATGCAAGCATCAAGATATTTTAGGTAATTAAACACGCAACAAAGAACAATGGATAAAAACTAACTAAAATTAGTGCAATTACTGATGCAACTGCAAGTTTACAGATACGAGTGCAGTTATGACTCATACGAGTGACCTACGAGTCATATACAAGCCTCGTAGAACCAGTGTTCCTTCAAAAATACTTTCTGAGCATAGATATGATATATAGTTAGGACTCGTAGGATGAGCTACGAGTCGTAGTCTTGGTCTCACACCTATTTCTAGAAACATTTTAAAAACTTAGTGAAGCTTGCGAGACCCTTACTATGAATCGTAGCAGGCACTATGAGTCGTATGTGTGTCTCGTATAAGAAAGATAAAGGAATTAGAGGTGATTGATGCTTGCTATGAGGGGCCACTATGACTCGATTAGGCACTTACGAGTCGTAGGAGTGCCTCATAGCTGAGCACAAATGTCACTAGTAATGCCTAACTTTATATATATAAAGCATAAGTCAACCACACAATTCAAATCAAATTTGACACATAAGAGCAATACAAAGCCACATAGCACATAATCAATTCCATCCCAATATCATACATTCAAAATGACCATCATCCACAAGAGTTGAAACTAATTCCGCATTATGTCAAGCACACTGAAAATAATATACTTTGCAAACTAACACTTGAGTACCATAAAACACTCCAAAGGATGCAATTTCCATTCACAACAAGTCAATCAAATCCCACATGCCTAATTCAATCAAATCCCCGATGCTAAATCATAGGCATCATACCCACAGTTTCTAAATTTTAACTCCAACAACTATTTAGGCCATAAGAGGGCAACAATCACACATTACACAACATGAATCCCAAAATTCACATTCACAATCACCCATTCAAGAATTTCAATAAGCTTTTTATTCACAACTTAACTCGTTAAATCTTAAAAACCCTAGATTACAAGTCTAGATCAATAATCACTGAATGGAATGATTAAACATGATCCAACCAAACATATACTTATATAGAGAACAAACACATCACCAAGGATTGTGAAATATAACCAAAGAGCTTACCAATCTATTGGAGAAGTGAACCAAGCCAAAGGAAACTCAAACCCACAACGAAACCCTAAAGAACAATAACTTGCTGGAATTTTCACTGAAAAATGACGTAGGTAGCAAGGATTTTGGTCGAAAATATGACGTGGATGATGGGGGAAGGTTTTTTTGCCGCCTCTTAGCATTTGAAAATGAATTTGGGGGTCAGATATTATTTTGACCCCCTTTTAAATGAAATCGGTCGCCCTTTAAAATTCTACAAATCAGGGCTACAAGACCCCGACTATGAGTCGTAGGCTGTCCTATGACTCGTAGGTCCCAGTTTTGTATTAGCCCAAAATTTAGGAATCTTACTTGGGCACTATAAACCCCACTTAAGACTTGTAGTATGTCCTACAAGTCGTAAGGTTGGCTCGTACTGTATGCGCCAACTTCTAATACTTACTGATTCCCTCTATGATGCATGACTACAAGTCATAGTGTGGACTACGACTTGTAGGCCTGATCGTAGAGGCTGCTCCAAGTGTCATTTTTCAGATCTTTAATTCCTTAATTTTTACATGCAAACCAAGTCTTAAAGTATAGCAATACCCAAAATAGTATGACTGCACCAATGTCATTCAATCAGGTAAAACGAACTCAAACCTTCTACCTAGGAATCTCAACAATGAAAAGAACTTAAAATAAATGAACACTTATCAACAATGCTTGGGTTTCTCCTAAGAAGCACCTTGTTTAATGTCGGGCTCGACTTTGTCATCTTCCTTCATCAACTATCATTAAGGGTCCACACCTCACTCTTGCACTCATCTAGGTGTTTTATAGATTGGCAAACATCGAACACAACTTCTGCATCATTAACCCTGAACCACAGTTGACCTGAATCCATATTCACTAGGGCTCTCTAGTGGTAAGAAATGGTCTCCCTAAAATGATGGGCACCTTAAAATCAACTTCACAATGAAGAGTCACAAAATCCGTCGGGAAGATGAATTTATCCACTTTAACAAGCACATAAAAAAGGATTCCCTTCGGCTTTTTAATAGTTTGATATGTCATAAGCAACCTCATTCTTGTTGGGGTAGGAGTACCAAGGCCAAGCTTTTTGAATACATTAAGAGGGATTAAATTGATCCTAGCTCCTAAGTTGTATAATGTTCTTGCAAACTAAACATCACCAATGGTACAAGGAATGATGAATGCAACGGGATCCTCTTGCTTTTGAGTAGGGCATTTAGTCATAATTGCACTACATTTTTGGGGTTCTTGCAAGAACTCTTGGCTCAAAGTGCGTTTCTTGGTGACTAAGTCCATATATTTAGCATACCTGGGCATTTTCTCTAAAGCTTTTAGAAAAGGAATGTTGATGGAGAGTTGCTTCAATATCTAGAGGAAGTGTTTCAACTTTCCCTCCTCTTCCTTCTTCTTTAGACTTTGAGGCAAAGGACAAGGAGGTTTTGAGATGGATTTCACTTTGTCATGCTCCCTTATCTCTTCTTGTTGCAACCCAACACCCTTCAGATCTTCTCCCTCAACCAAGACTTCACTATCGACGCCCTTCTCATCAAACTTATCCACAAATACTCGCATACGGGGATCTACGGTGCTCTTACCACTCCTAGTCATCACCACCATTCAATGCCCTTCATTCTTTGGGTTTTAAACTGTATTACCTGGTAGGGTTCCCTTTTGGTGCAGATTTAATTGTGAAGAAACTTGTCCAAATTGTTGCTCAAGTTGCTTGATTGCCACTGGGTGAGGCTCTATCTTTTGATTAATACTTGAGATATATTCTTTCATTCCCTTTAAAGTCTCATCTTGATGGTCTGCTCGCTTCAACAATTTTTGAACAAATCTTCAGTCCTTGAGTTGCTTGATCCGACATCACCATTGTGTGGAGGCACATAAGGACCATTCCTGTAGCCCTCTCTCCTCCCCCAATCTGTATCTAGCAATCTTTCTCTCTCATAGTATCTACCCCAGTTGTCTCTGTACATACCATCACGGTTGAAGTTCTGACCTTGATTCCCGAAACCTTGCCTCCAATAGTCCGAATTGGACCCTTGGGGGTTGTTTCGGAAAACCACAGCATGGTTACTTACAAAACATGTATCCTTATCAAAGAGTGGATAATCATGGTTAGGAGCCTTTTGAGGTTGTTGAGTGATCACCTGGACGCTTGCTTTGTTTTGCTTCAAGACTAAGTCCATGCTTGTGCAAAGTTGAGCATGTAACTTCATGATCTCTTCGTTCACCTTTGCTTGTTCATTGTTGGTATTGACTGCACAAGAAGGTTTTATCACACCTTGGTCCCGTTGCCCCATGCTCTATTCATTTTGACCACTTGTTCCATTGTTGTAGTTATCAATGTAAAACTTTGGTCTTGAAACATGCCTCCCATGATTACATCGGCATAAGCTTGACTATTCTCGTCAAGTGCCCGATAGAAAATCTCGACCAAGGCATCATCAACAATCTTGTGATCGGGAACAAAACTCAAGCATTTGGTAAACCTCTCCTATGTTGTGCTAATAAAATCACCTGACAATTACTCAAAGTTGTTGATTTGGTCCTTGAGCTTCAACTTCTTAGATCTTGGGAAATATCTTTCAAGGAATACCCTCTGAAGTTCAACCCAACTTGTGATAGTGCCCGGAGGAAGCTCAGACAACTATACAACTGCATTGCCAGTCAATGACAGTGGAAACACTCTTAACTCAACAATATCGAGAGAAAGATTTTGTGAACATGACACTTTTGCACATAAACACCACATTCTGAAGATAGCGGTGGGGATCCTCCGAAGGTAGACCTATGAATAGATCACGGTTTGGAGAATTTGGAGCAATCCACTCGATATCATGAACTTAATATCTGTCAGTAAAGGAGGTAGTACTATAGTACTAGTAACATCCATAGTCATAGGTTTAATCGATATTGATTCTATCCATAAGCATTTTCATTGAAGTCCCTATGAAAGTGGTAGCTATCAGTAATTAACCTAACCAAGGTTAGGGTCGAATCCACAGGGAATACAGGGCTTGACTACAAAACTTCACTACTAATCATTTCCAGTATTTACGACTACAATCTCTAAATGGGGGGGGGGTTTGTGATTCAAAAACAAACTAAAACAAACACTAACTAAAACGCAAGGAAACACTCAATTTTTTGAACAAGTTGGGAATTGTGTTCCCTATGGTTCGTCGACTTGATTAACCTAGATACTTAACTATAATTGGTGAGTTGCATGCAGGACGACAACTTAGGTTCTTCCAATCCTCTAGTAAAGATGAAGGTCGAATTTCACCATGGCGTGCAAATTAACCATGACCAATAGTCCCAGTCAACCTTGCCTCATTCAAGTTTGGTTGATTAGATGAGAACACATCAATCAAATATTGTCATCTACTTCCTTTTTCTTATACATCACTGCTTTGGTCGGGATCGTAATAGTAGGCAGGATTTGGTATTGGCCACCACCAAAAAATAATAAAAATGAAGGGAAATAGATAATACATGCAAAATCCCAATCACAGAAATGCAAGAAAACTAGGTTATTTCAAGTCAACTACCCATAGTTCTCACAACCCCAAGTTTTGGGTGCTTAGCTACTCATGGCTAAAGAAAAACACACAAGAATGCATATAACAGACATAGTTGAGAGTTTCACCAATAACAATGAAAGAGATAGGCACTATAAGTTGCAAACCCACAAGCTTGATTGATCAACAATGAGTACAAGGTAAGATTTGCAATCCCCAAAATGGGTTTTCCAAGAGAGAACAATAATCTACCCTCAAAACCTAATAAAAGCTTCAAATGTAAATATGAAATGTCTACTGCTCGAAATCCTCTCAAAAACCTAACTTATGTTATGTATAGTATTTATAAAATAACCCTTGAATTTACACAGAAAACATAGTTGGCAACTAATAAGTCTCGCAATTATGACTCGTAGGATGACTTATGAGTCGTAGTCAGGGTCTCATATCAGGTTCTTGGCATCTTGGACTGAATTAGCACGACCCATTGGTATGAGTCGTTGCTTAAGCTACGACTCGTATGTTTTTCTCGTAGGCTTGGTCTTCAGTTTTTGATCCATCATTTTGTCTCTCTGGTTCTTGCTGTAAGTCCACCTATACGAGTTGTAGTATGTCCTATGACTCGTAGGCTGGGCTCATAGGGGTGACCTTCACTTGGCAGATTTTTGAGTTTTGGTCTCTGATTCTTGCTATGATACAACCTACAACTTGTAGGTCGCCTCGCATGGCATATGCTTCAGCAAAATCTGCAACTTTTCTTCGAAATCATGCTAACCTAACATTTTTGCAAGATTAACATAAAAACACTAAAATCTCACTTCAAGAACTCACAAAATCCCTTGTCTTAGGCACCAAATGTGTTGTATTTTGACAACATATCACTATCTTATCAGCATAACTCTTCTGGTGACTCTAGGCGGTCAAAATTCTACTCTGAATCAGTCAGACCCATTCCATAGCATCTTGAAGAAAATTTATAGCCAACAACTTGGTTGAACCTGAATGAAACCATCCAATGGGTGATCTACACCTCTATCAATACAAGGCCTCAAATGGTGCCATCTGGATGTTGGAATGGTAACTGTTGTTATATGCAAAATCTGCCAATGGTAAGTGCTTATCCCATCGATCCCAAAAATTAATAAGACAAGTCGTAAGCATGTCATCCAATACCTAAATTGCGTGCTCAGACTTACTATAGGTCTGAGGTGAAAAGTTGAACTTAAATCTACTCTAGTACCCAAATCACGTAGTAGCGCCCACCAAAAGTGAGAAGTGAACATAGACCCTGTGCTTGATATTATAGATACTAGTATATGATGCAATCTAACAATGTCCCGGATATATAAGCTAGCAAACTGCTCCACACTATAGCTAGTCTTTACCAATATGAAGTATGAAGACTTGCTCAATAAATGAACAACCACCCAAATTGAATCAAACTTTCCTATGGACATAGGAAAACCTGTGACAAAGTCCATAGTCACTCTCTCCCACTTCTATTCAGGAATGAGCGTCCTTTGCATCAATCCACCAGGCTTTTGATGCTCATACCTCACCTATTAGTAATTCAAACACTTGGCCACAAACTCATCTATATCTCTCCTCATGCCAAACCACCAATAACGTTGTTTAAGATCATGATACATCTTAGCCACACTTGAATGGATGGAATATCTAGCACACTGGGCCTCCTATAATATTAATCTCACCCAATCCCCAACTTTAGGCACACAAACTCTATCATTAACCCTCAACATACCATCAACGTCAATAACAACAACCTTGGCTTCATCTCTCAACACCTTATCATGAATCATGCACAATCTGGATGCTCCAACTGATGAGCACATATCTGATCAAGCAAAGAATATCTAGCCTCAACAAGTGTTAAAATACTCAGAAGGAGGTGAAATGTCCAAATGAACTATCTTCCTAGCAAGTGACTGAACTTCTAGATCTAAGGGCGTCTCTTCAACCCTCAAGAATGCCAAACTCCCCATACTAGTAGCCTTCCAGCTCAAAGCATGTAGCACCATACTGTCCTTCCCAAGGTGATAGAGAATAGAGATATCATAGTCCTTAAGCAACCCCCACCACCTACGCTGTCTCATATTCAAATTAGGTTGAGTAAAAATGTATTTAAGATTCCGCTGATTGGTAAATATCTAAAAATGCACCCCACAAAGATAATATCGCCAAAACATCAACATAAACACAACTACTGTCAACTCCAAGTCATGGGCAGGGTAGTCCTTTTCATGAACCTTCAGTTGTCTAGAAGCATAGGCTATCACTCTCACTTCTTGAAATAATACACCACCCTAACCCATATCTGATGCATCACAATATACCAAAAATGGAACACCGTCCTTGGGTAAAGCATGAATAGGTGCTGAAGTCAACAAATCTTTAAGCTTTTGGAAGCTCAACTCACAATCATTCGACCACTGGATTGCTATAGCCTTTTGAGTTAATCTAGTTAATGGGGCTGCTATAGATGAGAAACCCTAAACAAAACTCCGATAATATCATGCTAAACCAATGAAACTCAAAATCTCAGCCGTTGAAGTAGTCCTATCCCACTCACGAACAACTGCTACTTTGGATGGATAGACCTTAATACCCTCTTTTGACACAATATGTCCATGAAATGCAATGGACTAAAGCCAAAAGTCACACTTTGAGAACATAACATACAACTTATCTTCCTCAATCTCTAAAGTACAATCCTTAATTACTGAAAATGATCTGCCTCACTCGTGGAATAAACTAAAATATAACCGACAAACACAATCATGAAGATGTCTAAATAGGGCTTGAACACTTAATTCATCAACTCCATAAAAGAAGCTGGGGCATTAGTCAACCCGAATGACATAATGATCTGATGTTCATGCTTTAATAAGAAAGTGGTCACCGTTAGTAATTAACCTAATCAAAGGCTAGGGTCGAATCCATAGGGAATACAGGGCTTGATTATCGAGATTCACTACTAATAATTTTAAGCATTGATTACTAAAATCTCTAAATGGGGGTTTTCTTTGTAATTCAAGAATAAAAATAAAAACTAAACTAACTATATAGGAATACACTCAAATTTAGGGACAACTTAGGGATTGTGTTACCCATGATTCGTTGACTCAATTACCCTGGACAACATAAATTTAATTGGGAATTCATATGCAAGATGTTAACTTATGTTCTTCCAGCCCTCTTGTGAAGGTGAAGGTCGAATTTCACCATGGATTGGGTCAGCAACCATGGAGTGCCAACTAATCGTTACCCATTATCCCAGTTAACCTCTCTTTGGTCAGGTTTGGTTGATTAGACAAAAGCACATCAATCGAATCCTGTCATTTATTTCCCTTTTCCTATTCATCACTACCTTAGTTGGGATCATGATAAAAGGAAAGGTTTGGTGTTGGCCACCACCAAACAATAATAAAAATGAAGGGAAATAAATAATACATTCAAAACCCAAATGAAAGAAATGCACAAAGTCTAGGTTATTTCAAGTCAACTACTCATGCTTCCCATAACCCCAAGTTGTGGGTGCAGAGCTACTCATGGCTAAGGAAAAATCAACAACAATTCAAATAAATGACATAGTTGAGAGGTTACCCAAAACAATGAAAAACATGAACACCTTCAACTTGACAACCACAAGCTTGGATTAATGGCAAATGAGTAAGATGCAGGTTTTCAATTCCCCAAAAGTAGGTTTTCAAATTGAATGATAAAAATCTACTCTAAACCCTAAAAATGCTCCTAGAGTATTTACAAGTAGTTGTGAATGTTGGGTCTCTCCAAAAATAAACCCTCACTTAAAGTATATATAGTATTTACAAATTTAACCCTAAAAATTACACAGAAAAGATAGCTGGCAGCAAGTACGTTGAAAAGGTACAACTCGTAGGGTGACCTACGAGTTGTAATCAGGGTCTCCTAGGCATTTTGGACTTGACTGTTACGACCCAATGTTACTAGTTGTTGCTCGGGCTATGACTTGCACGCTCCTCTCGTAGTCTAGGTCTTTTGTTTTTGGTCCAACATTTTGGCAATTTGATTCTTACTGCGAGTCCACCTATACGAGTCATAGTGCAACTTATGACTCGTAGGATGGGTTTGTAGGGTTAACCTCCACTTAGCAAATTTCTGAGTTTTCTGGTCTCTGTTTCTTGCTACGACATACCCTATGACTAGTAGCTTGGGCTACGACTCGTAGGTGAGCTCGTATGTCCAATGATTCAACAAAATCTACAACTTTTCTTCAAAATCATGCCAACCTAACTTTTCTGCAAGAACAACACAAAAACACATAAAAACCATAAAAAGTCGCATTAAGAGCTCACAAAATTCCTTGTTATGGTCATCAAATTTGTTTTATTTTTATAGCACATCAACACCCTCACCTTAGAATTATTGCTTGTCCTCAAGCGACGACTCAATTTAAGCAGACAATGAGAGACACATAGTAGTTACACTAATGGCATATACAACATTTACTTTAAATCAAGTGCCCAACTCTCATTTTCAAAACTAGATTGCAAAGCTACTCAACAAACCAAAACACAAAGAATGTGCCAGATAATCCAAATATGACAGGCAAAGGAAAATCAACTATCCACAATCACTAGGTTAGTCATATGCTAATTATGTAGTGCAAATTCTCTCACTGAAAAGAAGTCCCTCTTTCTCACTCAAAGTGCATTAAAAATCAGGGATTGTGCAAGCATTCTCAATCTCACAAATGAAATTCCTGCAAAATGACTAACCCCAGAAGCTTGCCTCTATACTCAATTTTTGGATTGATGACAAAGAGGATTTTGATCACTTTAGGACTTAATGGCTTGTAACGTAGGCTCCTAAGACTTTGGTATGGCATTTTAGGCAAATAGAGACTAAAAGCTATCCTTGAACCATGTTTATCAACACTCTTACCTTCATAACTCAACTATTTAAACTAAATTTGCCCTTATTCTCCTTTTTCAAGCTTTTCCCGGGTGCTTTCTTTCTCTTTTTCAGCTGTGACTTTTTCTTTTAACTCATTTTTGCTATTCTCTTAAATCTAGGCAACTTTTCTGTTGTTTTTCTCATCCGGCATATCATTTCTTCATTTCTTTCTTTCTTTTCCAACTAACTGCCTCATTTTCATTACTTTACCATAATAAAGGCCACCCTTAATTTAGGCTTTTAGACTATGGTGAAGCACACAATATCTATTCCCCAAACCAGGGCCACTATCTGTAGTCACCCTCAACTTAGACTTTTTGCCTCAATCAAGGTTCACACATTCAAGGATAGACCAGGGCCAATATCAAGGTATTTCATAAAACAAGGCTGAGCTAGCTAGGCATCGAGAAAGAATAGGTACATGAAAAGCTCAAACATTTGGATCAAGGGATCTACTATCATATTTGGTAGGTCATCTAGGCAAAAGTGAGTTTACTAAAAGCAAAAAGGCCTAAGATCCTTTCCCAATCAACCATATCCCTAGTACAATTTAGAGTAACAAGGCAATTTCTGAGTCAATACAGAATGCATGAACACTACAAAGTAAGCTCAGACTCTCATGGCATCGCATACATAATCAAATAGACTCATAGGTCATGCTTCAAGTATCAACTTATCTTCGCTTTATCAGAAAAACATTGCCAGATAATCAAATGCATGATTGCAAAAATAACCAACAATCTTAAAAAATTTTGAGGGTACTGAATTTTCAAAATGAAAAGTATTTAAAGGCTATACATATATGCCAAAAGATAATGACTACTATATATCTAAAAATTATCTACACTACCTAAACATTCTGGTTTAACTGAAAGTAAATATCCACGAGGAAAAAGAATAGAGGAAAAAAACCTCGGGATCAAAATTTAGGGTAGTTATGGACCCTAAGCTAGACTTCATGAAGATCCATATCTTCCCACACCCCATCGAAAAAGTTTTGCATTTTCCTCAATGCACCAAATCAAGAAACAATAAAGTATATAGGGGTAAAATAAAACATACCTTGGGTTGCCTCCCAAGCAACGCCTGATTTCTTTTCGCGGCTCGACTTAGTCCACTTGGTTGATCAGGCTTCACCAATTTTTCAAACCTTTCTCATCCACAGGTTTGCTTTTTCTTCCATCTTGAACTTATGAATTGGACGACTTTCCAACTTTCTATCACGCTCAAAGGGTGGTGATATAAGAATGAGGGGATAGAGTACTAGATATTGCCTAATATTTGGTGTAGAGGCTTCTAAGCTAAGCTTCTTGTAGACCACAAGGAGCTTCAAATTTATGCTAGCACCAAGATCACATAGTGCCCTTGCGAAATCTATATCTTTACTTATGCAGGGTATGGTAGGCATCTTCTCTACTGACTCAATGAGAAGAGTGTTGATGGATAGCAGTTTTAACATAGAGATAGACTGCTTAACCTTTCTTTCCTCCTCTCTTTTCTTGAGTCTTTGAGGAAAAGGAGGAGGAGGCCTAGGGATGGGCTCGTACTCTTTTTTCTCTTCAATTGATTCATTTACCACATCCTTGCCACACTCTTCTCCTTCAAATACATCCTTATCACACCCACTAGTAACCTCCGTATATTGCCCTTCATCTTCAGAATTTTGCACTGTATCGCTAGGCAATGTACCACTCTGATACTGCTTAAGTAGAGTCGATATCGGACCAAACTATTGCTGAAGCTGTTTAATATCCATAAAATGAGACTCTATTTTTTCATTGATATTTGCAATTTCTGCTCTCATTCCTTGTAGATTCTCATCACATTTCTCGGCCTTCTTTAACAGGTGATCAAACATCCCCTCAATTCTGGAGTTGCTTGCGCTTGCATCATGTTGGTGTGGTGGCACATAAGGATTACTTCTAGAATCATCTCTAATACTCCACTTGACGTTTGGCACCTAATTTTTCTAATAATAACCACCTTGGCTATCTCTGTGAGCATATTCTCTACTAGAGGCCCAATTCTAGTTTCCCTGACCTTGGTGCCACTGGTCATGATAGGACCATTGAGCGTTGGGCTGAAAATCCCACATTTGATCTGCAGAAAACCAAGTGTCCTCCTCATAATATAGTTCCTCATACATGAGCATACGCGAAGGCTAATGTTGTGATCAGGGACACTACATAAATCTCATTTTTTTTTTGTCTTGAAAAGAAACAAAACAATAGACAAACAACATAAAAGTAAAATATAAGAGAATTAAGAAATCAATACTTGAACTAACTAATAGTGAAATCAAGTCAAGACCTAGACATATTCCCCGGCAACGACGACATAATATTGATTTGATGTTCATGCTCAAATAAGAAAGCAGACACTGCCAGTAACTAACCTAACCAAAGGTTAGGGTAGAATCCACAGGGAATACGGGGCTTGACTACAGAGATCCACTACCAATCATTTCAAGCATCGATTACTAAAATCTCTAAATGGGGGTTTTCTTTGTAATTCAAGAATAAAAATAAAAACTAAACTAACTATGCAGGAAGACACTCAAATTTAGGGACAACTTGGGAATTGTGTTCCCCATGATTCGTTGACTCAATTACCTTAGAGAACATAAATTTAATTGGGAATTTGCATTTAGGACGGTAACTTAGATTCTTCCAATCCTCTTGTGATTGTGAAGGTTTAATTTCACCATGGCACATGGTTGGCAACCATGGCATGCCAACTAACCGTTACCCATTGTCCTGTTTAACCTTCCCTTGGTCAGGCTTGGTTGATTAGACAAGAACACATCAATCGAATCCTGTCGTTTACTTCCCTTTTCCTATTTGTCACTACCATGGTTGGGGTTGTGATAGTTGGAAGGGTTTGATGTTGGTCACCACCAAACAACAATCAAAATGAAGGGAAATAAACAATACATGCCAAACCCCAATCAAAAAATGCACAAAGTCTAGGTTATTTCAAGTAAACTACTCATGGTTCCCACAACTCCTAGTTGTAGGTGCTTAGCTACTCATGGCTAAGTTAAAATAAAAAATAATGCAAATAAATGACATAGTTAAGAGGTTACCCAAAGCAATGAAAAGCAACAACACCTTCAAGTTGAAAGCTACAAGCTTGGATTAATGGCAAATGAGTACAATACGGGTTTTCAAATCCCCAAAAGTGGGTCTTCAAATTGAAAGATAAAAATCTACTCTAAACCTTAAAAATGCTCCTAGAATATTTACAAGTAGTTGTGAATGTCGAGTCTCTCCCAAATAAACCCTCACATAAAGTATATATAGTGTTTAAAAATTTAACCCTAAAAATTATACAGAAAAGATAGCTGGCAGCAGGTACGTCGGACAAGTACAACTCGTAGGGTGTCTTACGAGCAGTAATCGGGGTCTCGTAGTTAGCACTTGGCATTTTGGACTTGACTATTACGACCCATTGTTACAAGTCGTTACTCAAGCTATGACTCGTATGCTCCTCTCATAGTCTAGGCCTTCAATTTTTGATCCTACATTTTTGCTCTCTGATTCTTGCTACGAGTCCACTTATACGAGTCGCAGTGCAACTTACGACTCGTAGGATGGGCTTGTAGGGTTAACCTCCACTTAGCAGATTTCTAACTATTTTGGTCTTTGTTTCTTGCTACGACATACTCTACGACTTGTAGCTTGGGCTATGACTCGTAGGTGAGCTCTATGACCTATGATTCAGCAAAATCTGCAACGTTTCTTCAAAATCATGCCAACCTAACTTTTCTACAAGATAACCAAAAAAACACATAAAAACCATAAAAAGTCACATTAAAAACTCACAAAATCCCTTGTTTTGGGCATCAAATCTGGTGTATTTTGACAGTACTTCACATAACCACGAATTCATGATGCCTATAATGAGTCCTAAAATGTTGTCTTCCAAATATCAGAGTCTTGAACTCTCAACATATGGTAATCGTACATCAAGTCAATCGTGGAGAACACAGAGGAATCCTACAACTGGTAAAAAGATCATCAATGCGAGGCAAGGGGTATTTATTCTTGATGGTCACTTTGTTAAGCTGGTGGTAGTCAATACACATATGCATTGTTCCATCGTTCTTCTTCAAAATAACATAGGAGCACCTAAGGAGATACACTCAGGCGTAAAAAGCCTTTCATTAACAAATCTTTACACTATTCTTTTAACTCCTTCAATTCAACCAGAGCCATCTTATAAGAAGTAATAGACATGGGTTTTGGACCCCACTTCATATCAATGGCAAAGTCAATATCATGATTTGGAGGAACATCAGGAAAATCAGTCGAATATGCATCCATAAACTCTCTAGCAACCCCGGTACTCTCCACTGATAGGGACTCTGGAGAAACAACCCGAACATGAGCTAAATATGCCATACACTACTTCGCCATCAATTGACAAGCATGAATATAAGAAATAATGCCCTTAAGATAGGAGCTAGGTGTTCTAGTCCACATCAACTGAGGCAAATCGAGGAAAGATAAGGTCATGGTCTTTGCATAAAAGTCAATAATAACATGATAAGAAGACAACCAGTCCATACCTAATATTATATCAAAATCTACCATGTATAACAATATCATATCAGCAACAGTATCTCTCTCCAGAAAAGTCATGACACAACCCTGATAAACCAGATTCACCACTGAAGACTCACCTATGAGGGTGGAAACAAAAATAGGTTTAACAAATGACTCACATACAATATCAATATTTGAAGCAAAATATGCCTACACATATGAATAAGTAGAGCCTGGATCAAATAAAATTAAAGCTAAATGGTGGCATACTAGAACCATATCTGGGATAACTGCATCAGAAGCCTATGCCTTGGCCCTATCAGGAACAATATAGTAACTTTACGACCACCACTAGCCTGTGGGCCTCCATGAGCACCCCTTCTTCCTGTACCACAACCTCCTCTAACACCACCCCTCATGCCCTAAGTAGTGTCTCTAGCTGTTGCCTCAAGTCTTGAATCCTGAGTGAGAAACACCTAATATAAACAATGATTGGGAAAGTGCCCCACCTCATCAAAAAGAGAACAAGACTTGGGGCCTTGCCCCTGAGGTGACTATGTTGAAGAACCCTGGATGCGCCATCCACTTGAGTAGATCTAGATCTATCAACACTATCAGATGTTGAAAGACCTTCCTATACTTCCTGGCCCTGATGGCTCTGCCTCTGAATCCATTGATCCCATAGTGGGTACCTATGAAACTGTCTATGTCGATAAAAACACTTCCTGCGACCTTGTTTATCTGCTTAATATGCTCTATCATATGAGCATGAACCATAATACTCTAGAAAGTACTTCTAGTTAACACCAAGAAAGTTGTAGTCTCTTGAAGATAACCTGTCAAGCACTTGGCAAACCATCAAATCCTCTCGAACTCAGTAGGAATGCTAGACAAGGCATATCTAGATGAAGCATGAAACCTAGGCTCACAGTCAGAAATAGACATCGATGCCTGTTGTAGTCTATCAAACTCATCTTGGCAGCAATCTCGGAGGTTAAAGGGCATAAATCTCTCCAAAAATATATTAGCGAACTATCCCCAGGTCATAGCTGGTGATCCAATGGGCCGATGTGCTACCACTGATCTCTACCACTCAATGGCAAGGCCAGTAAACTGATATGAACTATAGGCAAACCCATGAAACTCAAGAATAGCTAGGTTATATAATCGGTCCTGGCACACAGACAGAAAATCATAAGCACCATCGCCAAAATTGTCATCAAATCACGGTGGAGCCAACTACATAAACCTCTCAAAGCTCTTCTGCTCCATTGCACATATGGTTGGGCTGGTAGAAGATGGTAGCACCATAAATAATGGAGCAACTAGATGGAGCAACAGCCAAATCAGAAGCAGAGTAACCAAACTTAGTCTCGATGCCTCAAGTGGAGTAATAACAGTGGCAAAAGGGTCTGCTAGAGCTAAAGAAATACCCATATAAATCATAGTCGGCTTCTATGAAGCACTAGAATGACCAACTTGTATGGTAGAAACTGGTACCTCAGTAGTAGCTATGGCTAGAGGAGCTCACTTCAATCTGGACAATAACCTTATAAGTAGCTCCTGAACTAACGATGTAGGGGATGGAGATGAAGGTGGTGGAATAGGATCAATAAGCCCCTTTGGCACCATAGTAGATTCTATAGAAGTCGATCTAGTCTACCCTCCAGGTAGAACTGTCTCTCTAATATGTCCTCTACCCCCGATCCTACCCTAAACTCTACCTCAACCTCGGGTGGGAGCCACATCAGCTGCCTTGGGCTCTCTAACTGAGAGATGAGAACAAGTAATCAGCATCTGCATAAAAGGAGTATATTAGAGACTTTTAAAATTAATAATACAAAAATATGCATAAATAGAAGAAGAATGATGTGAAAACACTTTCCTGACAAGTATCCCATAGCCTCCCCAAGATGGGTATGGATGTCTACACATCGATCCATGAGAGTCTACTAGACACTCTATTCTTGACTCACGAGTCCAAAAAACTTAGAGCTCTGATATCAAACTTGTCACAATCCAAAATAGATCTATACTAAAAACAATAATTAAAGCGAAAACTAACTCATAAGATATAAGAAATCTCCTAAAACCTGGAGTCATGAGTTCAAGAGCATCTAAAACAGTACTGAAGAGTAAATACAAGGGTCTCAAAGGCAAATTCAATATTGTCTCATAATATCTGATACATAGTTTGAGAGAAACGAAATAAAAAAGGATCCAAAGATACATGGTAACTCAGATTCTGAGCCTCACTGCTGAGATCTGGATGTTAACAATAACACTTGGATGGATAGAACTACTACCCTTTCTTGTGCCCTGTGCATGATCTGCAGGGAGGAAACAACATAGGGGTGAGTACACTAAAATTACCCAGTAGGTTCAACTGACTGGGTAAGAGAAATCGAATCAAGAATGTAACAAGGAAGAACCCAATCCCTACATAATAAGGTTAGCATAAGATGATAATATATATACCGTAGTAATGAGCTAAATTGTCCTCAAGAATCCATGATATCATGTAGATACAATAAGAAATATAATACACAACTAATCATGCCAAATACCAAGGTTGTTATAGCCTCGCCACCTGCCAGTTATCAAGTAATATCAATATGCCATAATCTTGCCACCTGCCCGTGGTCAAGTAATAATGTGATGCCAAGTCCTTGCCACTAGTTGATGGTCAAGATATGACAAATATGTGTCTCATCGTTGACCCCTGCCGGGGTCAAGAGGTGGTTCTCACATAAATCATGATGCCTTTACCTCCTACCCGAGTCAAGGGATGCTACATGCCATACACAATAGATATAAATCCACAGTGCAACCAAATTATGTATGTAGATATGTAAATAGCACCACAACAGGGATACTAAGGCATGAAACTCATGCAGATCATATGCACCCAAAGGATAATATCAAGTGTTGTAGCTAAATCCCAAACCATCATCATATTTTAGATCGTCATAATTGCATCAATAATCGAGAATGTCAATCATATTAGACCTAACTCGACCCAAATATGCAAGAGTATCAAAATGTTATAGACCTAATTTATTCAAAATATGCAAGTATGACCATGATAGTGGACTTGGCTCATCCTAAATATATAATTACAATAATGATACCGGACCTATCTCGACCAAACAATACAAGTATATGAATAATACTATACCTTATGCGTCCTACTTGATCTCATAAGGCTCATTTAGTCACCTTCTATCTCAAGTCCTCATCAATTCATCATAATTCAACTCAGCTCATCAATAGGATGAAGATTATACCACAATTCGGCTAAGCCAGAATCAATTTCCATCATCATTTCAACACAACAACTCAATTGCACAATTATCCATCTAAATCTCACAGTTATCACATTACAAGATCAATAAATCAAGTCTAGACTAAAAAGGGTTAGCCGAACCTACTTAGACGTTGAAACCATATTTGGATAACCTTTTAATCAACTCAAGCCTCCAAATGTTCCCTAAAACAATCAATTACTATATAAAAAAAATGAATACTACATAGAAGAGGTGCATTTTGATATCCATATTGAAATAGTTTAGTCTTAGAGGCAAATTGGTCAAAATTTGTGCTAAAATTCAAAAGTATCATATCTTCAAATTGACTTCAAAATTGGATTCTACATGAAAAATTGAGTTTGTGGGTGAAAATCCCAGTGAAATCAATTCAAATAAATAGAGAAATCCTGATTCAACGTTTCAAGATCATCGACAAAAAATCCCCAATTTTGGACAATCCAAATCATGAAATTCAAGTCAAAATTACGATAAAATGATGTTAGAAATAGTTACACAAAAATATCTCTGAAAAAGTTCTTCAAAAATTGCCTCTCAATGCTTGAAATATTGAAAATAGAGTTGAAATAGGGGTTTTATGTCTTTTAAATCGATTCAGCAAAAATATACTCCTCAAAGGCAGACAATGGTTTGCGATCATGGAGAAGAAAAAGGCACATACCTCCACAAAGGTGGAGGATTGTTTGGGAAGGAAGAGAACAAAAATGGGTTGCACCAGACACCCTCACACATGCAATTGCCAAAATTCAAAAGGGACCCCCAAAACTCATCTGAACTCAGAATATCAAAAAATTTATATATATCCATATCAGAAATAGTGATCCAGACTCGATGGAGTCATCAAAATTTGATTCTGAGGTCTCCACGATACATTTACCAATAAAAGTCAATAAAACTAGTTTAAAACTCAAAATACCAAAGCTTCCCTCAAAAACTCCAAAAAGTTTGACAGGACCATTTTTTCTTTTTAGTTTCACTATCCAAAACTATCGGAACCATCAAAATTCTGATCTAAGCTTTGAACTCCGAATGTTGACCAAAGTCAAATGTTGGTTCCAAAAATGACTAAAATCACAACTTTGGGGCTAAAAACCTCATTTCACCTCCAAATTAAGTTCTGCAACTTCTTATAGTTCATTTTTGACATTTCAGAGCTAATGGAGTTTACAAATCCCTGATCCGACCTCTGAATCTCACAATGACACAAAAACTCATTTTTTACAATAATTTAAACTTTCAAAAAGACCAAAACTCATATTTTTAACTTTTAAAACTCAGGATTTCAATTCTAACTAAAACTAGTTCAAAGTAGTCCTAAAACAACTAATGAAAGAGTGAAATAGTCATTTTCACAAAAAATGCCAAAAATGACCATCCAGGTCATTACACACATAGAAGCATACAAGGTTCAATCATACTTAACTAAAGGTGAGAGTCCACTTGCCTTAATATAAGTATCAAATCATGCCAAAACGACACCTTTTTCCTTTCTAAAATACTCCAAATCACCATAACCTAGTCAAATATAGCATCACCACCACATTACAAACCTAATGACACTAAATTCAAGCAATTTAGGTGAAAAGGGTAAAATGGTCAAAAATCTCATACCAAAAAAGTTCTACAAATTTGAAAATTAAATAAATCAAAATTTTTCTTTAGTAATAAGGATTTCAATGATGAAAACTATTTTGAAAATGGAGTTAAAATGAGGTCACAATCACTAATTTAGTGTTAGAAATCAACGTCTAAACAGTCTGCTATTTCTTCAAGTAAAAAAAATCTATTCTAAGTTAAAACTACAAAGTTTCAATGAAAATTTAAAATATAGGTTAGATATTAGTTACCCAATAATTTTGCATTGAAAAACCTTGAAGATTGTAATGACCTGATTGGTCATTCCTGGGCTTCTCTGTAAAATTTATTATTTTTCCTTTTCATAAGTTGCTTTGGACCTATTTTGAACTACCTTTGCTGTTAGAACTAAAATCTTATGTTCTAAAAGTTGGTAATATGTGTTTTCATATTTTTGGATGCTTAAATTGTTGAAAAAGTGAGTTTTTATTCCATTTCAACTTTCAAGTGTCGAATCAAAGATTCATCAATTTTATTAGCTCCGACACACCGAAAGTGGTATATGAGAATTATAGAACTGAATTCATAGTTAAAATGAGATTTTTAGACCTCAAGTTGTGTTTTTAGTTGTTTCCGAAACCAAAATTTGACTTTGCTCAACATTTGGAGTTCAGAAGCTCATATCAAAAGTTTAATAACTTCCAATGTTAAAACTAATGCTATAAATGATCTCGTAATATTTTTCAGTGTTGCCAAGGGAAGTTTTAGTATTTTGAGTTTTAGACTAGTTTATATGAGTTGCATGGGTAATTGTGGTGAGGAGACCTTGAAATACATTTTTGATGACTCCATTGAGTTTTGATTGCTCTTTTTGATGTGGATATATATTTGGTTTGTATAATTTATTCTGGATGAGTTTCGAGGATCTATTCTGACTTATAGTTCTAGTTGTGCATTACAGGTGCAAGTTTCTTGGTGAAGCCGCCATTTACTCTCCGCGTTGATTCCCTGGGGTTCATGTTTGCAAAGGTGTGCCTAGTTTTTCTCTACGTTCGCACCTAGGGGTTCACGTTTGCGCCTAGGGGTACGAATTCGCGGAGGTGTACCTAATTATTCTCCGTGTTCATAGTCTACGCCTCAACGTTCATAGAGGAATACCTAGTTCTTCTCCATGTTTATAGGGTCCAACCCACATTTATGGAGTGTATTTAGCATATGGACAGTGTAAATACAGTGAAGCATCACTTTTACTCTATTTTCACAAATTTCAAGATTTTGCGGCAATTTTGAAAGAGATTTTTGATGAATTATTATAGGTAAGTGTTTCTAACCTATTTTAATCAATTTCTATGAATATATCTTGATTTTGCCTTGAATTTCATGATTTTGAATGTCCAAAATTGCAGATTTTTAGTCTATGATTTGAAAATTTTAAATAGTGATTTTTCCTTCGATTTGAACACGATTTTGGTGAAATTTTCACCCACGGACTCCAGTTTTTGTGTAGAACCTGATTTTAAAGTCAATTTTCAAATTCAAAAACTTTGAAATTTAGCCCTAAGTTTGGCCATTTTATCCTTAAGAATAATTCTGCCAATATAGGTATCAAAATGCACCTCTTGACATGTAGTATCTATTTTTGATAGTGATTGACCAATTTGGAGATATTTTAGAGGCTTGAGTTGATTCAAAGCTTATCCGAGTACGATTTCAGCATCAAGGGTAGGTTCAACTAACCTTTTTGGGACTGGATTTTAGTCATCGTGGTAGTTGTAAGATGTAGGCTGATCCATGAGAAATGGGATTGATATGACAGAATTGTGATGGAAATGTGATACCGATTATGCTAATTTTGGGTAATTTGCGGTTTCTTTTCATAAGTTGAGATAAAATCTTGAGAATTTAGATATTTTGGATATTAATTTGATAATATGAGACTTGTAATACTATTTTGGAGGGTTATGTGGTAAATTGATGATGATTGTGATACCGTTGAGATACATGAGCATATTTTGGGACTTGAAGAGTCTGATTTTCATTGATGTTCTTATATTTGATGAGAGGGTCATGATGTGAGACTTTTCAATGCCTTTTTGGTACCAGTTGAAGCACTTGAAATAGCTTCTTTATGTTATGGCTATTGCATCTATCCTTTATCATTTTCATTGTTGTTGTATATATATGAGTTGGGGCTTTGACGTGCATACATCTCTTCTTGCATCTGTACTACCTGAGATATTGTGATACTTAAGACATTTCTATGTAAGGCCTATGACATCTTGAGATACTTTTGAGATTCATGTGCATATATTAGGACGAGTGAGCCCCAACACTATTGGTACTCTTGGCTATTAATTTAACGGGATAACCTAAGGCGTGATAATGTGTTGTGGTACTAATTGAGGCACTAATTATTATTTTCTATAACCTTCGAATGATTATGTATCAATATTCTTATCATGAAATTATTGCATACCTCAATTTGTGACGGCACCATACATTTACCACTCATAGCATTTATGTTAATCCTTGACCATGCTTAGGTGGCAACGTTGAGATCTTGAGACATTGTAGACCTTTATGCATAACTTGAGACTTGTGAGATGGGGAGATTTAGTGATAGAATAATTGCGAGCAAGTCGAATGAATTAACATACTTATCTCCTAAATGGGGGTTGTAATTGTGAGAAAATAAACCTAAACTAGAAGCAAGTGTTGTGAAACGAGTGAGAGAAGTAACTAGGGTATTGTCTTTCCTATAAATTCTTTACTTAGTATGACCAAATAATTATATCCTTTTTTAGTATGATGCATGCAGAACGTTAAGTTAAGTTTACCAAACCTTTTGATCTAATCGAGACAAAATTTTCACTATGTGATTTGATCCATTCCCACTGTGTGACATTACTAGCACTTACCTTTTATTCCAATACAACATCCTCTTGATCCATTTCAGTTGATTAGACGAGAAAGATCACATCGAATCCTATTAATTAATCTTTTTTCCTATTCATTACTACCTTGATCCAGTCAGTAAGAATTAGGTGGGTTCTAACATTGGCCACTGCTAAAAATTAATCAAAATGAACAGAATTCGTTAACACATGCATGCACACTATTCAACAATTACGGATTCTCAGATTTCACCTTACTAGTTCTTCATAGTTCCCACAATTCTAGTTGGGGATTTATCTATGCATAATCATTGTAGATGAAAGAATCATGATATAGAATAGAATGATTGACCATTTACAATAAAGAAATTAAGATCAAGAAATTCAAAGTCCTCCACAAGAATTGAAAATTAATGTTTCTCAATATAAAAATCACAAAATATGAAGTACCAAAAGTGTTTCTCAGTTCTCTCATGCGTCTTTCTGTCAAAAAGACCTAAAAAAAACTATTTATAATAATTAAAATACAAATCTAAAATGAAACATGAAAATTGGATTTGGACGCTTCTACAGACTGGGTTACGAGGCGTACAAGCATCCACAACCCGTAGCTAGGCTACGAACTCTGCATTCTTCAAAAACTAGATTCCTATCAACGAGACCTTTCTATAGGTCATATTCAGACTTATGGTCCATATAGGGTTTCGTTTGACAACATTTCAGAAACTCATTAAACTTTAATCCGCAGAAACCAATCCATAACTCATACATTTTCTATGGTTCATCTGACTGTTCGTGGATGCAATTTATGAAACTAGGACCTTCACTAGATCTTACCCATGAAAATTCTCTATGGCTTGTGGAATTACCCACGGCCCATAGAGTGCGTCATAAGTCCTCAAAAACTTCATTTCTTCAGATTTTTGCACCAAAACATGCCAAAACCTGTAATCCTGCAAAATAAACATAAAAACACGTCAAATATATTAACATTGTTTTGAGAACATACAAAATTTCAAGTTAGGCATCAAAATTGTTGTATTTGGACAGCACGCTACAATGTGCTCACCATTTCTCTAAAATTGATGTAATGACCCGACCTAGGGCCTAGTCTTCACATTGAGGATGAGACACCCATAGGGACTTGAGTCAAGCCATCTTAATAAATCAAGCATTCATAGGCACAAAAACTCATAAATTTATGGAAATTAATGAGGTAGGGTCTACGGGACTTCATTTTGAATAAAAGCATCAGCTCAAAACATACATATCGCCCATCGTATATACCAACTAGACTATGGATTAATAGGAGCCGATTTCATTCAGTTTCCATGAAATCAAAAAGATTCCAAACATTGAAAATATAAATAATAAAAGCCTCTAAAAGATAACATGTACATCAAGTCTAAACTATATAGCTATAAAGAAAAATAGCAGATTCCAAAAGTAAGGGCTCACCACAATAAAACTAGTCTGGAATATTTAAGCACATGTCCCTGCAGGGTTAAATCATATAGGCAAAATATGTGCTAGTACTTTTGGAATGTATCAAGTATGTGAGATGTAATGCAAATAAGAAATTCTAATGCCACCATTCATAAGTAAAGACCTTCATGCATGGGACGGTAAGGGTAACATTAACATGAGCTTAAGCATGCACAAGGAACATCATTCAATATGAGTAAAAGGAATGCATAAATGGAACACATGTTATAGAACCATGTCAGAGAATCATAGACCTTGTAGGAGTAGACCATAACCTACAGATAAGACCATGTGAGCTGCTACATAGAATTCAAAATAACCCCCTACGTTGGCATGGAGACACCACATAGTTAATGGGGCAAATGGTTGCTTCTAGGGTCCCTTACTGAACCCACCTTGATTCCTCATTAGGTGCTAAGTCATCCCATGAAATCTTTAAAACATATACTTAGTCAAATTATGACACTTAGAATCATAAGTAGGAAATCTGAAGAGTAGCTTAAAACTTTAAGGACCACCAAGTGAGAATTATCTTTTCATCTTGGGGACCATCATAAACATCATTTAGGGCATTGTCAACATGCTTATGTCTTTGAAAAATCATAACTTTAAAACCTTTCTTTTATGCCCTAATCTTTATCATATATCATGCAAAACAATACTTAAGACTTAGTGGGATTACTCATAAGTTGAAACATTTATAACTCATATGGTTCATACATGATCATAGGAAAATATGCTTATTCAAAATATATAAAACCTCCCACACTTCATCATTCAAACCAACATCATTGGGGCCATTACTATCAACTTAATACACATGAAAATACTAGTACACTATATGGTAACATTGAAAACATATAGTAACATAAAACATCATGAAATCATTATTAGCATATATGGTAGTATTTAAGTAACTTAAAGAAAAGACTAAAGCTTTAATATCGAACTTCATAGGTGAAAGGACACCAATAAATCAGGTCACATATATTGGGTAAGCTTATGAAGAAGGAATTTATTGTTATGGAAAGACTCTTTGAAACCCCGGTCTCCTTATCTTTTTCTTTAAGAGGAAGAATACCTTAGAAATTATAAAAGTGGAAGAACAAAGTTTTGGAATGGGTATCTAGGGCTTTATGGTGTACATAGGAGCCTTAAGTTCTACGAAACAATGTAGTTTAGGTTTAGGATTGGCAGAAAGGAAAGAATTGCCGTTCATCAAACTACTGGACACCTTTTGCGGACCCTAATAAAGGGTCATAGATGGAACCACGAGCGATGGTTCTTGTTTTCCTGTTCTCATTTTCCAATTTTCAAAAACTAATGGTTCTTGTTTTCCTGTTCTCATTTTCCAATTTTCAAAAACTAGTTATGAACCACCAACCATGAAACTACTATCTACAAGTGGTACATCAATCCACGGGTCCTGATGGCCTCGTGTTATCCTTCCATACTTGGTTGAAAATTCCTACTTTTTTGGACTTCATCTATGAATGCTTTCTACAGGTCATTCAAGGAACTACAAACTATCGTATTAATTTTGGTTTACATTCTAGAATCTTCAAATTTTCTTTATATTAGGAACTCATACTTACAAACCTTTCCACGGACCGTAACCTCTTCCACGAGCTGTACAAGATTTCATGTACCACACTATACTTAGAAACATTTTCGACATCCTTGGTTCCTATCCAAGATTGTAACAACCCAAACTAGAGCCTAATCATCACACATCGAATGAGATACCCAGAGGCACCTAACACGAACCATCTTACATACCATAAGCATTCATAGGTATAAAAATGCAAATATGAAATTGAGAACTAGGGGAAATACGACTAAGAGTCTCAACTTAAAACCATGATGAGATAAAAGAACTAGATACAACCAACGTTTATGTACAAAAATACCTCTAACATAAACTTGGCTGGGGCGAAGGCATGTTCAAGCTCACATTATAATATAAGCACAGTAAAAGAAATAAACATCAGGAAACAAAAATGTTTTAATACATCACTCCAGAAAGAAAACTAAGATATTCTTCTCAAAGTAAAGGGCTCACCAACTCTTGTCTTCAATGATCCAAAGTTATCCATGTGGAGGACATCGAGGAGCATCAATTGCTACATGGTTAAATCATGTAGGCTTATAAGTATGTGTTACTACTTTGAATGTACTAGTATGAAGGTATGCAATGCAGTACATGGTAATAAGGATAAGTTAATTCATGTTAAGTCTCATGTTAAAATCATGTTAAGTCTCATGTTAAATCATACATTTACAAAGGCATTAATAAGTCATAATCAAGTCAATATCATTTAAACATACAAAGGGCAACTTTAGAAAGAACCTATTAGGATGCATGGATGAACATAGTCTTGAATAAGGAAATCATATAAATATGAGATATACAGGAAATATACGGATTCAAATCATATACGATAGAAGGAACATCTTTGAAGTATGAGGAGGACATGCATACGGGTGATCTTTTAACACATTACTTTAGCAGTAAAACACAAGATAATACACATGAGAAATAAGAAACTTGCCCTCACTTGGATGCATGATAAGGTACATATACTTAGCTAAGAGAAAAAATACATGTTATTATGATCAATTAAAGTATTTAGTCTCTTTAGGTGAACACAGTATCAGTTTACACAGACGAATATTTTATTAAAAAGAAAAATTATTAATCATAATGGAGACTACTTTACATATTTAAAAAGTAATCATATATCTTTAAAGGAAATACCATTCAGGAGTAACAAAGGAACATAACTTAGGCAAGGAAACCATTTGAATTTGAGGGACAATGAGTCATATGGACCTTCAAAACTTCTTGGACATTATATGAAAGAACCATCATAAATTTTCATATGATGAAATTTTGTGGTCATGAGGAGAACTTGAAAATATGTGACAACACCCTTTAACCGACATAAATAATTTGAGCTAAATGATGAAGAGTTGATGTTTTCCCTACACCGGATGAAATGGGGAGATCACTTGTCACAGTGACCTCCTAAGATGCCTAAGTGGATCAACTAAAGCCTACTATTGAGCAACCTCTACTATCAGTTGGTTTGAAAATCAACCTCTACTAGTGGGTGACACATATTTCCTACAGTGGCACATAGTTATGGAATAATGGGATTCTACTAACGATCTCATATACCTCTCTAATGGGTATCTTCCACATTCATCCCAAAAGGCCACTTGGTGCTAAGTAAAGCTCTCATAGAATAATTATAAGTATGGATCATGGAATCATCAACAATAAGATATTCTACTAACCTATCCCATAAGCTCTTTTTTAAAGAACGGAGAGGTATTGGACTAAACCGTCCTATTGTCACTTAGAACATTAATCATCATCATAAGGATAACTCTTACATCTTGGATAAACCTCTATTATAGGCTAGCATTATCTCATATCCCTCTACTAATGGGCCATCATAGTCTTATGATCATAGCTAGGTGGGGACTCACATTTCATTCATTCAGTCATTTTTGTCTCCAATGAGTCTAGTCCCAAATAACATATTGACAAGAGTATAGTCGTTACTTATACACTATGACATCATAAAGAAGTCCTTTCAATAATACATAACATTCAAATAACTTCAATGTATTACATAGTATTCTTAGGAAGTCATAACATAAATAATGACTCTTAACATTTAGAACCTTCTTGTTCTTATATAGCATAGATTGGGGCTTCCTTCTTTCATAAAAAATCCTCTTCATATAGATTAGGTCCAAAACATGGGAATTTGCATGCATAAAGACTCAAAACATGAAATTAATATATATAATACATTTAAAAGATAGGATGTAATTATTTAGAATCATTTAATTCAACCCATCATGATCCTTGCAAAATGCTAACTAGAATAAAGATGAGTTTCATCCCAAAATTCAAGATAGGCCATAACATTATACTAATATGCTTCATATAACTAGGAATGCATCACAAACTACATGATTAAATTAATTTTCTGAAACCTCAAAACGTATATAATGCTTGAACCCAAAATAGAATAAGGAACTTGAGCTTAGTGAAGGAAATGGCCCTACAAATAAAACCCACACACCTTGGCCAAAGATCTACAAAAGAAATCATGAACTTTGTTGAAGAAAACTCGAAACCCTAGACTTGCCTTCAATGGAGGACGTTGTGAGGTTTAGAGGATTTGGTACTTTGGTTTTGAAGGATAGTTTAGGAATAGGGGTAAATTGGGTAGTAAAATACTGACATAGGGCATTTAAGGAGTCAAACGACATAGCATTGGATTTAGGATGTGAAGAAATGACAAAAACACTCTTTTTAAAATTGCTCGGATCGATCTACGAAGACATATTTACGGGTTGTAGACAACCCATTAGCCATAAATCTTGCTTGTCTGGTAATTTTTCCAAAATTCCTAAAATTGGAATAACGAAATTTAAATCATGAAACCATCTTACAAACCGTACAGGGACTTATGATTCATGGTTGGACTCGTAAAGTCCTTCTAGACTTAACCATTTATTTCCATTTGCACTAGCCCATTCTATGAAGGGACTCTACGGGCCGTACTATGTTTGACAAGTTGTTTTGGTAACTCGTGGATCATTTCTGAGCAACTCCAAAATTCCTTAAAGTCAAGGTCCTTATTTATGAGCCCACCTACTATCCCTTATTATTTCTACAAACCATAAGTCGCCCTCATACAATAGCATCAGATCATTTTAAGCTAACTTCTCTACACTCATAGGCTCATAAACTAGGGTGTTAAAATGTGCCTAATCTACGACCCATACATCTTTGAACTGCTTCCATGCTTCATACCATAATATAGCCATACCCTTCAACCGATATGATGCTAACTCATCAGCTTCTGTACCATTGATATGCATAATATCAAAAGTGCGCTGAATCTGATCAATGATGTCTTGGGGATCTTCATTAGGATCAGACCCAGTGAAGGCTGGAGGGTCCAAATTAAGGAAGTCTCGTATTCTCACGCCAGCTGCCCTATTTGTACCACCTGCACCCATAACTGGACCTTCCTGTCTTTGGCCAGCAACTATACGAGTCAGTAGTTGAATCGCATTTCTCAAATCCTGTATTGTAGCATCGATAGGTGGTTCTGTGGGAATTTCACTATTCCTGGGTTCATCAGGAGATGAAGGGGTTGAAGATGCCCGCGACAGGGACTCATCTTGAGCTTTATTTTGTTGCCTCATGTGACAAGGCAAACTAGCCCCCACTTCTACTACCTTTCCTTTACCTTTGTTCTTCCTAGTTTCTGGCATACTTTCTCACCGTACAAAACAATTCAGGAGTTATACATAATTCACTTTGCTCTATGGCACGATCTAAATAATAAAAGAAAAGTAACAACGCCTAAATGCCACATAGCCTCCTGCTTATAAATACGGTGCACAACACATCGATAAAAAGATTCTACAATAACTCCTAGTCAGCCCTGTAAACAATGTGGAAGAAGTCATCTGGGTATATGTTGTTTTGGGATAGATGTTTGTTACTGGTGTGGTGTGCCAGGGCACATGATGAGAGATTGCCCGAGGAGGCATATGGGTGATATAGCGCAATTTACTGGGTCAGCTATTGCATCATCATTGACAGTTCCTCCATTTGGTAGGGGTCAGCAAACACCTATGGTAGTGATAGAGGTGTTAGAGGGGCAGCTAGCTCTAGCGAGGTTTAGAATCGAACTTATGCTTTGGCTAGTCGGCAAAATTTGGAAGCTTCACCTGATGTGGTCACAGGTACACAGTCCATCTTCTCTCATAATGTATATGCAGTAATTGACCCTGGTTCTACTATAATACATTACTCCTCTAGTTGCTGGGAAGCTTAAGAGAACACCAAAATTATTGAATAAACCATTTGAGGTGTCTACACCAATCAGTGAGTTTATTATAGCTAGAAGGGTTTATTATGATTGTATAGTAACTGTTTGTGATTGTGACACATTGGCTGACCTTATTGAGTTAGAAATGGTGGAATTTGATGTTATAATGGGTATGGATTGGTTATCTTCTTGCTATGCCACTTTGGATTACCGAACTAAGAAAGTGTACTTCCACTTTCCAAATGAGGCAGTCCTTGGATGGGAAGGCAATGTTAGGGCACCAAAGGGGAAGTTTATTTCTTACCTTAAGGCCAGAAAGATGATATCTAAGGGGTATATATGTCATCTAGTTCGAGTAAGGGATTTTGAGGCAAAATCGCCAACTCTGCAATCAGTACTAGTAGTGAATGAATTTGTTGATGTGTTCCCTGAAGAACTGCCAGGCTTATCTCCTGAACGAGAAATAGATTTTGGTATTGACTTACTTCCAGGTACTCAGCCTATTTCTATCGCTCCATATATAATAGCCCCGACAGAGTTTCGTGAGTTAAAAGAGCAATTAAAAGACTTATTGGAGAAGGGTTTTATAAGACCTAGTGTATCCCCTTGGGGTGCACC
>JAOTQR010092631.1:0-32083 GCA_025774065.1 Solanum ossicruentum | reverse complement strand
ATGACCCCTTAGGTCGAACACTACTCCTAACTCATTCAGTGCCAAGTCAAAATCCTACGAAAATAGACAATGCATAATCTAAATAATCAAAACTCAACATAATTTGGCATGTCTTATCATGTCAAAGCATATTCAACTTGTACTTAAGAATAGTTCCATAAAAATGATTCAGAATGATTCAAAATGATTCAGAGTGGGTCTTGAGTCACCCAATATCAATTTAAATTTATAGTTCTTGTCCCTGTTCAAAATCATATACTTAAATTCATGCCATAAAGGTCAATATTCAAAATTCATAATTCAACTTAGCCCATATTGGTGTTTGTCGAATAACCTTGAAATCATGTATTTGAATCATAAACAAGCTTAAAATAATCAATCAAGCAATATAAGATCAAAATCATATTAATCCAGAAGAGAATGCCAAGTTTGAAAGTGTAAATAGGATAAATCATGCAAATTAGTAATGCTTGAATTAAATTATGTAAAAGCTAGATAAATACTCCTAAGTAATCAAAAAATGCACGAATAACCATAGTATAAGCAACTATCAATTAATATGCAATTATCTATAAATCAAAGATTGAAAATTCAAAATTTAGTTTTTGATGAGGAGTACTTAGTTAAAAGGAAACCAAGAATCTAACTCATGTGTCTTTAAGCCCTGAATAGAAGTTTGAATGAAGTTTAAGCTTGTAATTATTAATTCTCAAAGGATTCTTCACTTGAACCTTGAGAGAAGACTTGAGAGGATTTTTGAGTATTAGGGTTCAATAGATTGATTGAGAGAGTATTGGGAGTATTGAGTGTATTAATATATGTATGAGAGGATAAAAGGGTACAAATCTCCCTTCGGATGTTGAAAAATATATGCGGTACTGACCCAGAAGCCCCTAGTTAGAATCAAGAAGAATGCCTGGATGAAACCCTCTAAGAAGGTAATTCATGACCCATCAACAATACCACTGGCCATGATGTGGGTTATAATGTGCAGGTAACCTGACAATGATTCACTAAAATAGGAGTAACGTTTTAGTCCAACTTTCGAATGAGGTGAAATCTGTTGCAATGGAAAGATAATTCAAAGAGATTTCATTTAGTACATCAGACAAGATTTAATTTGTCAAATTCTGAAAGATATGATCATTTGATATCAACACATACATGTACTCATACTAGAACTTTAGTTGATTGGAATTGTTTGCGCTTAGCTTGATGGGAAAGGGGCTTGGAATTGCATGAGGGTCATAGAGGGGACAGTTTAGGCTATTAAGGGCTGAAGGGAATAGGAAAGGTTGAAAATACCCTTAATGAATTCGGTGGTCTAAATCATGAATCCAAGTTTATGGGTCATAGTTCAAACTACAGTCCATACATTGGCTCATACTATTAGAATTTTTGAGAATCAGAGACCCTAATTTCCATTATTTTTGGAGAGGACAATCTACAAAGCCTATCTACGGTCCGCAGAATCTTCTATGGTCCGTTAAAAAAGGTCTCGTAGACTACTCCCATCCTTAGCCAAATTTCTCCCCTGAAGGCTCCTTTTTATGGGCCTGTTCTACGACTTGTGGTTCAAACCACGAGCCATAGATGGACTCGTGAAACTAGAACTTTACTAGTATTTCTTGCAACCTTTCCATTTCAAAACTTTCTAGGATACGAGGTGTTACAGGTTCCCAGGTAAAGCAAGTTAAAAAATATAATTCTTCTTCTTCTTCTTCCTCCTCCAATGGTTGAGTGACATGTGATATATCACGCGTTCCACATTTATTTGATAAAGAAAAACTACATAAATCAAGGTTGCTAGCATGCGAGTTGTAATGACCTTGCCGATCATTTTTGAGCTTATCTGTGAAAAGTACTTTTTTCCCCTTCATAAGTTGCTTTAGAGCTATCTTGAACTATCTATGTTTTCGGAATGGAGATCTTGTGTTATATGCGGAAAATGTGAGTTTTGTCATTTTTGAAAGCTGAAGTTGTTGATTTAATGAGTTTTTGTATTATTCCGAGTTTTTGGTGTCGCAATGGAAATTCATTGATTTCATTAGTTGCATAACATTAAATTTGATCTAGGAGAACTGATAGAGCTGAATTTGGAGTTAAAAAGGAGATTTTTGACCTAAAGTTGCATTTTCAATTGATTTCAGAGCCTATGTTTGACTTTGGTCAACATTTAGAGTTCGAAAGCTCTAACCAAAGTTCTGATGGTTCCAATGGTGTGGGATGCAGAAAAAAATGCTAGAAATAGTCTTATTATAATTTCTGAACTTTTTGAAGGTAGTTTGGGTATTTTGAGTTTTAACGAGCTTTATCGAGAACTAGGTCAAGGGGTCCTTGGAGTCGAATCTGATAATTTTGTTAGGTTTGAATCAACATTTCTGGTAGGGATACATGTTTGATTTGTGCGTATTGAGTTTCGAATGGAACTCGAGGGTCTGTTTTGAGTATTAAATTTAGTTGATATGCTGAAATCTTGTGCAACTTCCCTCTCTTCTTTGTTTGCGACATTGACCTCCACATTCGCGGAGGTCTAGCATTTCCCTTCTCCGCGTTTTTGGTCATACCCTCCGCATCTGCAAAGGTCTATTTCTGGGGTCCTTCTCATTCATGGGCCTTATTCCACATTTGGGAGCTTTGTCAGGTCTATCCTTCTGCATTTGTCGGCCCTATCCTGCGTTCACAAAGTGTCAATCTGCCAAAACAGTTTTGAAATCGTGAAAACACCATTTTCATCCATTTTTGACATTTTCAAGGTTTTTTGGGCGATTTTCAAAGAGAATTTTCATGGGAAACTTTTTGATAAGTGTTTCTATCCTCGAAAGTCATAATTTCCATTTATTTCTCTTCATTTTGTCTTGAATTTCATTATTTTGAATGTTTAAAATTGGGTTTTTCACTTCTATGTTTCAGGAACTTTAATTATTGATTTCTCCCTTATCTTGAGCTCAATTTTGGTGAATTTCACCCCAAAACTGCTTTTGACATAGAATTGTAATTTCTTGTTTGATTTTAGCTTCATGAACCTCGAAATTTAGCCCTAATTTTTACCATTTTACCCTTGGATCCAATTCATACCAATATGGGTATAAAAACTCATCTTTTGACATGTATTATGTACTCTTGATAGTGGTTGATTGATTCGAGCTCTTTTTTGAGGCTTTGTGAAACGACCCAAAAAGTGCCCAAAAATATACCTCAAAAATGTCCATAATCGTAATTTTCATATATCTCAAAGTCCATGCGTCATATAGAAAATCTGAGATCAAATTCATGCTCAACTGGCATAAAAGAGTGGGAAATGGGTCTAATCTCGATTTTAGAGTAACCAAGCAAAATTTGAATTTCCAAAGTTGGCGATTTCCAGTGAGGTTCTGCGCCACTGGCGCGTCGCGTCTAGGGCGTAGACCTGTGTATTTTGTTGCCAATTTTCTTTAGTTCGGTCCGAGGCCTTAAGGTCTTGGGCCTAATCATTCCCATGTGTAAAAACACCTATACCTAGTCAATTTCAGCTTCATATCATATAAGACATTCCCAAAAACCCTTTCAAACACTTAGACCAATATTTCATTCAAAATCAAAGGTCCCAAGATCATTCTAGATCTTAAGGAATTCACTCAAGTTTCAAGTTCTCCATCAAATCTTCTTTAGGGAATTCTCCAAAGTTGAGGTATGTGGGTTTCAACCATTGGGTCCTTTACCCATGGTACGTAACTTTCCTTTTTATATAAAATGCATGTTTTCAAGTTGGTTTACTTATGGGTATTACTTAGTATGGATTATAATGATAATCCATATTGGGGTTTTATGAAATGTTGTTCAACTATGCATATTTTGAGTTATAAATCTAAGATCTATTGTGTGATTTGATGAAAGGTTTCAATGTATATTGTATGAGGGTATTACCGAGTGTTGGTGGGTTGATTTACTTCGAGATTTCTTACATATTAACTCTTGAATTGCATGGTTTTTATACTTGCATTAACACCCACTAAGTGTTTGATAAAATGTCCGATTAATGTTTATTGAGTTGTTGAAGGCCTAATGCCGCATATGAGTTAAGTGACTCTATGATGATGAAAGTAATGTAATTATATGTTGATTTATTAAGAAGGGTCTATAGTGTTGCAAGTTTACCATACCTTTTTGAGGGGAGGGGGGTTGCTTAGCCTCAACTACTATGATGGAGGGTGTGATGTCCATCAACCAGTTAAGGGGTTGATACCTTGACCACTATGGTGGAGAGTGTGATGTCCATCAACCAGTTAAGGGGTTGATACCTTGACCACAATGATGGAGGGTGTGATGTCCATCAACTAGTTAAGGGGTTGATACCTTGACCACTTTGATGGAGGGTGTGATATCCATCTACTGATTGAGGGGTATATACCTCGATCACCCTCCAAAGGGGGCTAAGCCTTAGATTCCAAGTACTAGTTGCTTGGTCTTTGAGGATGGTATCTTCCTATACATGTAATATCTTTTATATAAGAATATTTTACTTTAATCTTTGTTCATGCATGCCATATTGCTAATATACTATCTTTTACTTATGATTATGAATTTCAATTATGTGCCTATCTCTAGTTGCATTACATCGTACATACTTAGTATATTCAAACGTTCTAATGTATAATCTATGCCTACATGATGTTACCATGTAGGAACCAGAGCCCCACTTCATCATCTTCCTCCCTATGGCTAGTACTATCTTATCAAAGCAAGTTTTGTGAGTCCTCAACTCTGAGGATGATATCTTTTCATCTAATGATATGAAAAGACTCTCTTTATCTTATTATATGCTTTGACTATGAGGGTGAGCCCCAGAAGTTGTCTTGGCTCCTACTCAATTTTAAGTTTAGAGGTGTTGTTGGACAAGATATGTAATGATACTATGAGCCTTGACTTTCTTGACTCTTATATGTTTTAAGTTATGAAAGACTCCCTTAGTCCCTTAACCTTATTTTTATTCTCTTTATTTTCTTCAAATGCTTCCGTGACTAAGGATGTGTAATGATATGTTAAGAGGCTTGTTTGGGGTCCCTTTTGGTTCCCCATTCGCTGTGTAATGTCAAGGTCCTAGACTTGGGTCGTGACAAACTTGGTATCAGAGTATTAGGTTGTTAACGATTCTCGATGTCCAACACAACTCATCAATTAGAATCTTTTTCATGGTTGTGAAGTGCACCACGACTATGAGCAAGAGGTTATGAGGCGTTTAAGAAATCTTTCCCTTCTTCTTACTATATGTCCTGTTACAAAATTAGGTTAATGTTTCTCTATAATGAATGTTCTTTGCCATTTTTAGATCATGCCTAACACAAGAGAAGGAAGAGCCCGCGGACCCGAGGAACAACTGGCCCTTCCTGCTCTTCAAGATGGGGGAGCGACTCATAAGGAATTCCAAGATTCTATCACTATGCTAGCCCATGCCATGAGTAATCAAATCAACCAAGGGTCCCAAGCCCCTCATGCTCCTACGCTAGCATCTAAGGTAAGAGGTTTTATGAGGATGAACCCACTGGAGTTCAACGGGTCTAAAGTGGATGAGGATCCTCAAGAATTTATTAATGAGCTGTACAAAGTGTTATCTATTATGGGTGTGAGGTTGGAAGAGGAGGCAGAGTTGGCGGCTTACCAACTCAAGGGGGTAGCTCAAATATGGTATACTT
Organism: Solanum ossicruentum; assembly: GCA_025774065.1. Classification (NCBI taxonomy): domain Eukaryota; kingdom Viridiplantae; phylum Streptophyta; class Magnoliopsida; order Solanales; family Solanaceae; genus Solanum; species Solanum ossicruentum. Next base: position 26,411 of record JAOTQR010092631.1, on the reverse strand, counting down.
AATGGAAAGAGGAGAAGGGGAACAACAATGTGATCTTTTGGGAGGAATTTAAGGCGGCACTTCTCAATCGGTTCTTCCCTCTTGAGCTAAGTTTTGCCAAAAATGATGGAATTCATGAAGTTGAAGTAAAGGTCAATGAGTGTGAGGGAGTATGCCTTCATGTCTAACCAACTCTCTAAATATGCTCCCCGATTAGTGCCTGAGCCAAGGTCTTGAATGAATAAATTTGTGATGGGTGTATCCGATTTAGTGAATGAAGAATGTTGTGCCGCCAAGTTGATACGTGATATGGACTTGTCCCGCCTCATGACTTATGCGGAGCAATTGGAGGGGGAAAAAGAGAAAGAGAAAGGGTAATGAGGCCAAGAGGGCCCATTTTGAAAGAAAGTTCCAAAGTCCCAAAGGTGGTGGTGGTATGTGCTTTATGCTAGATACCCAAGATGTGGTAGAGGCCATGATGGCCCATGCTTGAAGGGTACTAATGCTTGTTATGGTTGTGGAGAGATGGATCATAAGGTAATAGGTTGTCCTCGTAAATACAACAAGGGTAAAGGTGGTGATGTTGATCAAGGGGGTGCTCTAAGATGCAATTCGTTCTATGCTCTTCAAAGAAGGCAAGGAGGGGATGAAGTGACCAAAGATGCTACCGGTATGTTAAAGGTTTTTGATTTGACGTGCATATTTTGATAGGTTCGGGAGTCACTATTTCTTTCATTATTCCTTTGTGCTAATAGGTTTCATGTGTATGTCCCGAGTTACTATGTGAACCTCTTATGTATCTACCCCATGGTGAGCCCATTGTTGCTAGAAAGGTCTATAAGGGTTTCCCCATATTCTTACTGTATAGATTTTTGTCTTGTGATCTTGGTTGAACTTGGCTTGATGGGTTGGAGGCCTTGGGGTGGTTTGGGTTCATGCATATCATGCTTTCAATGAGTGTAGAACCTGTAAGGTTGTCTTAATTGTGGGTAATGAGAAGGTGGTTAGAATTTTTTAAGAATTATGATATGAGTATGCATTATCATCCAAGTAGAGCTAATGTTGTGGCTGATGCTTTGAGTAGGGTGTCTATGGATAAACTTGCATATATTGATAATGGTGGCAAAGAGGTGACTAGAGAGGTCCATCAGTTGGCTAGATTAGGAGTTAGGTTAGAGGAAGTTGGGAATGGTAGTGTAGTGGTTTTGATGGTTTCAAATCTTTATTGGTTTAGGAGGTAAGGGTAAAACCAGATCTTGACCCCGCCTTGTTAGAGTTGAAGACCTTGGTGAGAGATGGTGAAGTGGAGGTTTTCTCCCAAGGGGGAGATAGCATCATTAGATACCAAGGTAGGCTATGTGTGCTTGTGTTGAGGATTGGGTTCACTTGGAAGTCCCACCAATGAAGGATGTGGTATAGTTCGGCATGGAAGGGAATTGAGTTATTGTTTGTAGGTTCTTATAAAGTGTTGAGGAAGATTGGTAAGGTTGCATACGAATTGGAGTTGCCTGTGGATATGAATATGGATATGGTTCGTCCGGTCTTCATGCATCTAGGTTGGGGAGATGTGTGGGTGACTCAAGTGCTATAGAACCCTTTGGGGATGTAGGTGTTGTGGAGGATGAGTTTGCTTAGGAGAAGGTCCCGGTGGGGATATTAGATGAATGGGTGGCAAAGTTAATTAATAAGGATGTAGTGCTCGTCAAGTCTCTTTTGAAGAATCGTCAAGTCAAAAGTGTCTTTCAAGAAGACGGAGTGGGTATGGGAAGCAATATCCATATCTCTTTCATTTTATTCAAGCTTATGATAACATATTAAGTCCTTTTTATGATTTCAAGTCTTATGTGTCAGCCCTTAAGTCATTTACACGCATTCATGTTTATGTTGACAAGTTCATGGTGATTTTGACATTTATGTTTGAGATTTTTGAAAGTGCTATTTAAGTGCATTGTTGCATACTTGTTGGGGCTGATTTCTTCATAATTACTCTTCTTATGTACATTTCTTTGATATTCAGGGACGAATGTTCCCAAGGGGGAGATATTGAAATGACCCCAAAAAGTGCTCGAAAATGTACCTCAAAAAAGCCTGTATCATAATTTTCATATATCTCAAAGTTCGTGTGTGATATCGAAAATCCGACTTCATATTCTTAAACCAACCACAACAAAATTCGAATTTCTAAAGTTGGTGATTTCCAGTGAGGTTCCACGCCCTGGCGCAACGTGGCTAGGGCACGGACTTGTGTATTTTGTTGCCAGTTTTCTTTAGTTCGGTCCAAGGCCTTGGGGTCTTGGGCCTAATCCTTCCTAATCTAAAAAAACCTATACATAGCAATATTTCAACTCCATATCATACAAGACATTCCCCAAAACCCTTTCAAACACTTAGACCAATATTTCACTCAAAATCAAGGGTCCCAAACTCATTCTGGATCTTAAGGAATTCACTCAAGCTTCAAGTTCTCAAACAAATCTTCATCAAGGAATTCTCCAAAGTTGAGGTATGTGGGTTTCAACTATTACATCCTTTCACCATGGTGTCCAACTTTCATTCTTTATATAAAATGCGTGTTTTCAAGTTGATTCGCTTATGGGTATTTCTTATTATGGATTATGACTATAAACTACATTGGGGTTTTATGAAATGTTGTTCAACTACGCATGTTTGAGTTATAAATCTAAGATCTATTGTGTGATTTGATGAAGTTTTCCAATGTATATTGTATGAGGGTATTACCAAGTGTTGGTTGGTTGATTTACTTCAAGATATCTTGCATGATTTCACTTTTGAATTGTATGGTTATATACTAGCGTTACACACCCGCCAAGTGTTTGATAGAATGTCTGCTTAATGTTTCTTGAGTTGTTGAATGCCTAATGCATGACATATGAGTTTAATGACTTTATGATGATAAAGGCAACATAATTATATGTTGATTTGTTGAAAAGTATCTATAGTGTTGCAAGTTGAGCACACCTTGTTAAGAGGGGGGTGCTTAGCCTCAACTACTATGATAGAAAGTGTGATGTCCATCTACTGATTGAGGGGTATATACCTCGATCACCCTCCAAGGGGGTGGTAAGCCTTTGATTCCATGTACTAGTTACATTGTCTTTGATGATGGTCTCTTCCTACACATGTAACATGTTCTATATAAGTATGTTTTACTTCAAGCAGTATTCATGCATGCCATGTTGCTAATATACTAGATCTTGCTTACGATTATGCATTTCGATTATGTGCTTAACTCTTGTTGCATTGTGTACTATATACTTAGTACATTCTAATGTACTAACACATACTCTACGCCTACATGATGTTACCATGTAGGAACTGGAGCCCGACTTCATCATCTTCTTCCCCGTGGCTAGCACTATCTTCTTAAAACAAGTTTGGTGAGTCCTCAGCTCCAAGGACGATATCTTTTGATTCAATGTTATACAAAAACTCTCTTTATCTTATTGTATGATTTGACTATAAGGGTGAGTATGGGAAGTTGTTTTTGCCCCCGCTCAATTCCTTGTTTAGATGTGTTGTTGGACAAGTTATGTAATGATGCTATGAGCCTGGACTTTCTTGACTCTTATATGTTTTAAGCTATGAAAGACTCTCTTAGTACCTTATCCTTATTTTTATGTTCTTTGTTTTTTTCAAATGCTTCTGTGACCAAGAATGTTTAATTATATGCTAAGAGGCTTGTTTGGGCTCCCTTTGGGTTCTCAATTCGTAGTGTCTTGTCTAGGCCTTAGGCTTGGGTCATGACACTTTGATTGTTCGAAGGTTGGTTTGAGTGTAGTTTCAGCATCGAGGTAGGTTCGCCTAACCTTTTTGGAACTGGATTTGAGTTATTAGATATGCTTATATAATATTTGTAAGATTTGAATTATTTTATGAGTAATTGGATTGGTATGATAGTATTTTTGGAGAAAAATGATATCAGTTGTGTTAGAATTGGAGTAAATTATGAATTTGTTGGAAAACTGAGATATATCCTTGATATTTGAGATTCTTTTGGATGTTGTTGTAAAAATATGAGACTTGTGATATCATTTGGAAAATTTTGTGGCAATTGATAGTATTTGAGATCCCATGAAGCCTGGTATTAATTGTATATTTGGATATTATGGAAAGTGTGGTAATTTGAGACTTGTTGATGGCTTGTGGTACCAGTTGTGCCACTTGGCATTTCCTTTATGATTCTATGATTATTATTTATCGATTATCTTATTGTAATGATATCATATATATTAATTTGTGGCATTGGCATGCATTCACTTTTGTAGCATCTATACCACCCATTGATCACTCGGTGGTCGCAAGGTTGAGATATTACACCACCTTCTCTAAAACCCTTTGACCATGTGGAGGTGGCAAGGGTGAGATTTTACAAATTTTTAAAATCCCTCGGCTATGCTGAGGTGGCAAGGTTGAGGTGTTGTAACATCCCTTGACTATGCAGAGGCGGCAAGGTTGAGCGATTTCTGTATACGATCTACGAAGCCCCCAAGGGTTCTACGTGATAGCTTTAGCTCGGTAGATATGTACACTAGGTATGCTAAAGTCGGGATTCCACCCTATGCATCGCATTCATACATTTCATTTACATTGCACAATTAATTATACTTGCTATCTTGTTTATATTTATATATTGTGCACTAACCTTTACATGGCAGGTGAAAGCGTTCTTAGTTATTACATGCTTATCCGATTTCTCTTACCAGTTGGTCAAAACTACTAGGCATATTTCAATGTACGCACCACTACTATGTTCTCCCTGCAGATCGAGCACATGGACTCCCCCATGGTAGTTGATCTTATTTTGATAGAGTTTCCCATCTTTTCCTAGATTACAATGGTGAGCCTTTGCTACTGAGTCGCGATTGTGTTGTTGAGACATTTTCTTGTTGTATTTCAATTCAGACTTGTACTTTTCCTTTAACAGTCATCTTGTATTACTCTTTCATATGTTTTAAAGCTCTTGTACTTATGACTCCAGGTTTTGAGATTTCAAATCTAAGTGTTGTGGTTGTTTCATCTTAGTTTACTTTCCCTTAGTCGTAATCCAATTTCAGGTCATGGCACGAGTTATTTTCAAATGTGTTAAATTGTGAACCTAGAGGAATGCATCTAACAAGAAGATTTCGATAGAGGTTTAACTTTTCTAAAAACTATGAAATCTTTCCAGTGAGCTGGTTCCAAGCTAGAAATGTGTCATTTATAGCATTATTCCCCTTATCAAGAACTTCTAACCCATGACACAGGTATGGGTCCTTCTAATTGATTACTATTCAAGACAACAGTACTCAATAAAGTTCTGTCACGACCCAAACCTAGAGCCTAGACGTGACATGGTGAATGGGAAACCCGAAGGGACCAAGCAAGCCTTTTAACATATCATTACACAACCTTGGTTGCGAAAACAATTAAACAACAATAAGAGAATAGAAATAAGGGCAAAGGGACTAAGGGAATCTTTCATAGCTTAAAACATACAATAGTCAAAGCTCATAGCATGATTACACAGCTTGTCCAACAACACCACCAAACATAAAATTTAGCGGGGGCCAAGACAACTTTTCAGGCTCACACTCATAGTCAAAAGCATACAACAAGATAAAGAGAGTCTTTGCATACAGAGGAATACAAGATATCGTCCTCAGAGTTGAGGACTCACCAAGCTTGCTTGAAGAGATGGTACTATCTACATGGAGGAAGGTGATGAAATGGAGCTTCGGTTCTTACATGGTCATATCATATAGGCATAGATTATGCGTTAGTACGTTTTAATGTACTAAGTATGTAGGATGCAATGCAACAATGAATAGGCAACATACGCAAAATGCATAATCATAAGCAATGGATAGCATAATAAAAATATGACATGTATGAATGATGCTTGAAGTAAAACATGCTTATATAGCACTTAGTACATGTTTAGGAAGAGACCATCATCATAAACCAAGCAACTTAGTACTTGGAATCTAAGGCGTGCCACCCGCTTGAAAGGTGGACGACGTATATACCCCTCATCTATGGTAGTACCGGATTTCCACCACCCAACAAGGTGGATGAGGTATATACCCCTTATCGATGGTCGTACGGGATTGCCACTACCCATCAAAATGGATAAGATATATACCCCTCATCTATGGTATGGTCACTTGCAAAACTATAGATACTTTCCATGATAACAACTCGTATGTATAGTTCTTTCATCATCATAAAGTCATTCAAGTCATAGGTCATGCAATGGATCATCAATATCTCAAGAATCAACAATTGGATATTTTATCAAACAATTGGCAGGCGTGTAATGCTAGTATAAAACCATGCAATTCAAGAGTGAAATCATGCATGAAAAATCCATGTAAAACCACCCACCAACACTTGGTAGTGTCGTCATGGAAGATACATCAAAACCCTTTATCAAATCATATAATGGATCATAGATTCATATCTTAAAACATACTTAAGCAATCACAATTTTATGAAACTCCAACATAGTTTATAACCAAATTCATAATATGTAAAATCCATAAGTAAATAAACTTAGAAACATACAATTTATGTAAAAAGGAAGTTTGGGCACCATGGGTGGAAGGAACCATTAGTTGAAACCCACATACCTCAACTTCGGAGAATTCCTTGATAAAGATTTAGATGACAACTTGAAGCTTGAGTGAATTCCTTAAGATCTGGATTGAGTTTGGGATCCTTGATTTTGAGAGAAATATTTGTCTAAGTGTTGGAGATATTTTTTGGGGAATATCTTGTATGCTATAGTGTTGAAATATGACTAAGTGTACATGTTTTTATACATAGGAAGGCTTAGGCCCAAGACCCAAAGGACTTGGACTGAAACAGCAAACTGAAGCAAAAATAACACTAATCCGCACCCTGGTTGCGTGCACCACAAGCGGATCATTTCTAGAAATCACATTTTTTGAAAGCTGAAATTTTTATATTGCTGCTCTAAAATCGGGGTTATACCCATCTCCTACTCAATTTTACCCCCTGATCACAGATATGAAGTAGGATTTTCGATTTCATGTATGGATTTTAAGATATATGAAAACTACAATTATGGGCACTTTTTAGGCGCATTTTTGGGCACTTATGGGGGTTGTTTCAAGTTCTGTCCCATTGAAATTATTGTTTCTTAAGTCTTGCAAAGATAGATTAACCATGTTACCCAAGCAATGTATAACCAAGTAACTAAATTACTTTTCTGATAAATCAAAAAATTCTAGTCTACTCATGTTAAAAATGGATGAAGATAGTAGACCTTGAAGGAAGTTAAATTTAAGATCAAGATATTCTTGTTTATAGTAATGAAATTGTCATAGGTGGCCTGTTAATGAATTATGCAAAAGGTTTAGGTACCACAATGAGTTCCACCTCATACCACTAAACTAGTCAGAGGTTGGAGTATGAATTTTATTGTTAGAAAGATCCAAGAACCCAAATGCTTTTGAATTTCTTAAGTAGTGTGGAAAAGCACTCAATTCACATGATGATAAGAACAAAGTTATTAGGCTAGGCAAAAAAGTGATTCTTATCACTTCACCATCCATGATGTTATTTGATGAAAGGTCAAGGAAAGATAGGTTTGTCTGATTCACAAGTGACTGAGGAATAGGACAACTAAGTTAATTATGACTTCAAACCAAATTCTTTAATGTTGGGTTTGTTTTGATCTCATAAGCCAATCTACTGAATAGAATATGGTAAAGCTCCAGTGCAATCGAACGGATGCTAAAAAACCAAGATTGTATGGCTTCAGTTAGTGAGTTATAAAACAACTCTAGTATAATTAACTTAAGAAGCATGGTCATATTGCTAGGCAGTGGACTAGACATAAAATTACTTGACAAGTCTAAGCTTTCAAGATTCCTAAAGCCTAAAACTTAAGAGGGAAATGGAACAATGAGGCTGTTTTTAAAAAGATACAACTCAACTAGCTCTTGGAGGTTAGAGAAAACATCAGGAATTTTTCCCTCAAGGGTGTTGGACCTAAGGTCTAAACATGCGAGCTGCTTCAATTTAGAGATTGCTGGAGGAATATGATCGGTGAAATGATTATCCCAGAATATCAAGTCCCTAATTTGTGTAAGGTTTCCAATGGAATCAGGAATTGAACCAGGTAAGTCACATGCTTGAAGGTTCAAGTGGTTCAAGAACTTTAAGATGCCAATTGAATTCGAAAGCTCACCGGATACATGATTCCCACCTAAATTTAGCCTTTCCAAGTTTGGCACAAGAGAAAAGCTCTCTGTCAGAATACCTTGCCAACTAGGTATCCAAGGACCACATATCTAAGAGAAGAAGAAAAATTCATATGCATCGGAGATGAAATGCTGACATGAGATAGATAAACTACCTCCAGTGTTGTGATGTTTTGAAGTAGCATTTCAAATGTTTTCTAATCAAGTTCACATGCATAACCACAAAGATCAATTGAAATACAATTGGAAAGGTATAAGATCTCGGTTGGGATCTTATCTCGAAGGTTAGAATGAGAAATGTCACGACCCAAGCTTAGGTCATAAACGTGACACGGCGAATGGGGAACCCAAAAGGACCCCAAGCAAGCCTCGTAATATATCATTATACATCCTTGGTTGCTGAATCAATAAAATAACATAAGAATAGTAAATAGGGATAAATGGTACTATGGGACATCTTTCACATCATAAAACATCAAAAGAGTGAAGAGAGTCAAAGCTCATAGCACATTACATACTTGTCCAATAACACCTCTAAATATAGAACTTAGCAAGAGCCAAGACAAGCAACTAGACTTACCCTCATAACAAAAACATATAATAAAGGAAAGAGAGACTTTATACATAACATATGATCAAAGACATTGTCCCCAAAATTTGGACTCACCAACTTTCTTTGAGAGAAATTGTACTAGTCACGTGGAGGAGGAGGATGATCAAGTGGAGCTTCGGTCCCTACATGTTAACATCATGTAGGCATAGAGTATGCATTAGTACATTTGAATGTACTAAGTATGTAGGATGCAATGCAACAAGAGATACGCAATATAATTAAAATGCATATTTCGGCAATAAATGAGCATACAATAACATGGTATGCATGGGTGATACTTGTAGTAAAACATGCTTACATAGAATATTTTACATGTATAGGAAGAGACCAACATCATAGAGATCAAGGCCTACTATCCCCTTGACAAGGAGATTGAGGAATAAACCCCCCGATGTGGTTGCACGAGCCTACCACCGCTGCGCGAGACGAATGAGGTACAAACACCCAACATGGTTGCATGGGCCTACTACCCCTTGAGCGAGGTGGATGAGGTACAAACCCCCAACATGGTTGCATAGACTACTACCTCCCAAATGAGGTGATTAAGGTACAAAACCCCAACATGGTTGCACGAGCCTACTAACTCCCAAGCGAGGCAATTGAGGTACAAACACCCCCCCCAACATAGTTGTTCGAGCCAAACACCCCCCAAACGAGGCTTGGTCAACTTGCAACACTATAAATACTATTCATGAAATCAATACATATATACATTCCTTTCATCGTCATAAAGTCATACAAGTCATAGGTCATGCAATGGATTATCATTAGTTCAAGAACCCTAACCAGACATTTTATCGAATACTTGGTGGGGGTGTAATGCTAGTATAAAGCCGTGCAATTAAAGAGTGAAATCATGCAAGAAATCTTGAAGTAAATCAACCCACCAACACTTGGTAATACCACCTTGCAAAGTACATCAAATCCCTTCATCAAATCTGAAGATAGATTAAAGATTCATAGCTCAAAACATGCTTAAATAGTCACAATTTTACAAAACCCTGACATAGTTCATAGTCAAATTCATAATAGAAGATCCATAAGTAAAATCAACTTAGAAACGTGTATTTTAGAAAAAAAAAAAAAAAGCTTGGGCACCATGGGTGAAAGGATTCAATGGTTGAAACCTATATATCTTGACTTTGGAGAATTTTTTGATGAAGATTGAGATGAAAACTTGAAGCTTGATTGAAATCCTTAAGATCCGAAAAGATATTTGGCACTTGAATTTTGGATAAAATATTTGTTTAAGTATTTGAGAGAGTATTGGGGAATGTCTTGTATGATATGAAGGTGAAATACTGCTAAGTATAAGTAATATCATGCGTAGGAAGACTTAGGCTAAAGACCCAGAAGCCTTGGACCCCAACAAGAATGCATAATGCACTTAAACATTGTTTCAAAAATCTCAACATAAGTGTCAAAATCACCATGATCTTGTCAACATAAACTTGAATGTATGCAATGACAAAAAGGGCTGATATATGAGACATGAAATCACACAGAAGACTTATAATTAGTACCTTAGGCTTGAGTAGAATGGTAAAGATAGGGATATCATTTTTGCATGTCCGCCTTGACCTCCCATGTAGCACTTTCGACTTGTTGTTTCCTCCAAAGGACCTTAACGAAAGTCACATCCTTGTTCCTCAACCTCTTCACTTGTCTATCTAAGATCTCTACTAAATCCTCTTCATAAGTTAAATTGTCTTCAACAACACCCATAACATCAAATGGAATAGTACCATTCGGGTCACCCACACATTTCCTCAACATGGATGGATGAAAGACCGGATGAACAAAGTCCATTTCACTAGGCAAACCCAACTCATATGCCACCTTGCCAATCCTCCTCAACACCCTATAAGGACCCACAAATCTTGGACATAATTTACCCTTCTTACTAAAATGAACCACACCCTTCATGGGTGAAACCTTCAAATAGACCCAATCAGCATCTTTAAATTCAAGATCCCATTTGTTCAAGATAATCAACTTATCACATTCACTAATTTTGACTTATAAGTATTTTTGTATTTACCAAATGCATTTTATGTAAATAAAAAATGCATAAGTAAGTCTAATTAGCTTATATGCTTAGCCAAATACCCGTTTTATAGCTAGTGATAATTATGTTAGTTTTTAAAGTTCAATGATAGATCCAATAGATAAACTTTATTTTTAAAAGCTTTAAGATCCTACTTGTCGTGCTAACTTAAAGTCTATGTCATCTCTTGTTGTGTTGCTGTAGTTTTGATGATAGACAAAGGACGATGAATCATGTAAGATGACATGGTTCTTACAGGCAGAGTATCAAAGAGATATAACATAGAAGTGATGTTTCGACAAGAAAGTAAAATTTGCAGATTGGATAAGCTTTTAAGTATATCCTCTGATATACTGAAGAAGTGCAATGCAATCAGAACACTTGTGTGAGACAATAGTTGACATTCAAAAAGAGTTCTAATCAAATAAGAATTCAGAGGTTGTAGACTCAGTACTAAGGAGGAGTTCTAATTGGAGTAAAACTCAACCCAAGCAGGATGCTTAAATAAACAAGTTGAGATCGTGCAGGATGCAACTCTTCAAGCAAACAAAGAGCAGTTCAGCAAATGAGGTGTTGTGTTAGTGTGGAAATATTTTTGGAACATCTGTTAGTCATTGAGTCTTAGATTTAGGAAGTATTGAATTTATTGAACTTGATCTACTGATTAGTTTAGTGACTTATAAATTTAAGTAGGGTGTAGTCTTCAAGTTAGGGGCAACTCGAAGACTTGCGAAAATAAACGTCGAGAGGTTTATGAGAAGTGATTAGTTTAGGAAGCTTGATTTAATAGATTACTTAGGCTTGTAATGATTTTGTTATGGCTCATTTATTTTAGTGAAGTTCATGTTAAATCTTGTAGTGGTATAAGTCGTGATTTTTTACACCTTTGTGAGCTAGGTGTTTTCCACGTTAAATACTATGTCTCAATTTGCACTCTCTTTTCTGAAACAAGTATGAAAACTTGGTTCTCTGATTAGGCAAACTTGTAGGGTGTGAAAAACATTCAATTGGTATCCGAGCAGGCTTTCTTGCCAAAGGCTAACACCTAAGAAGCGATCATGATGAACACTACACCCCTCTTGGAGATGGAGAAGGACAATCAACTGTAAGGCCTCCACTCTTCAATGGAACTCACCTTGGCCAATGGAAGTCACGAACGAAGGACTTCAATCAAGATGAAGATTGCGAGTTATGGGATAGGATTACTATGGGATATACTATTCCAACAAAAATCGTGGAAGGTCAACAAGTCTCGAAGAAGCTAAATAATTCACTTATGATGATCTGCCGGCTCTCAAGAAAAATTCTAAAGCCAAGATCATTTTGGTTTGTGGACTAGGGCCAGATATATATAATAGGATCTCAAATTGTTCTACTGCTAAGTAAATTTGGGATGCGTTGACTAATATGCATGAAGGAACGAGCCAGGTCAGAAGATTTAGAGATGCTATACTCTTTACTGAATATAAAAACTTTAAAGATGAAGGATAATGAGTCACTGCAATATATGATTACTAGACTCACAACCCTTATTAATGAACTGGCATCCTTGTGAAAGATTCCCACTACTGAAGAGCAAGTAGATAAGGTTTTTAGAGGTCTTCCTAAGGCAAATGGGATGTGAAAGTTACTGTAATCAGAGAAGCACAGGACATTGCAACCATGACTCTGGATGAATTGGTAGTAAATCTTAGAAATTATGGGATGAACATAAAAGATCAGAAGGAAGAGAAGCAATTCCTGAGAAATCACTAGCACTGAAAGCTTCTGATGATGAGGGATGAGATCTAGGTGAGGAATTACTAGCTTTTTTGGAAAAGAACTTCAAGAAATTTCTCAGGAAGGGGAAAGGAATACACAACAAAGAAACAGGTACCAAAAAGTTGTCTGATGACTCAAATAGCAGAAAATGATCAAATGAAAAAAATCAGTTTGAATGCTACATGTGCGGAAAAATTAATTATCATGTCAAACAATGTCCCTAATGGAAAATTGAGTGGAGAAAGGAAAGAGCTGAGAAGGAGTTGAGGAATAAAGCTGCAAAGTAAAAGGAGAAAGAGGAGTATGTTATGATGGTTTCTTGGGGTTCAGAAATTGAAGAATCTAACACTAAAGAGGTGGATGAAACTGCATTCATGGCTACTGGACACTCAAAAATTGAGGATGAAGAAAAATCTGAGCTAATTATTTTTGAACTAAAAGAGAAATTATACCTTTTTTAAAGAAAAATTTTTACTGATGAATGGGTTGATTAATAATTTTAAAGAATTGTCTGGTGAAAAGGATCAACTGTGTAAGGATTTTTCAGATAAAAAATTTGTATGTCTAGAGGTTAAGAATTGTTTGAATGAAACCAATGAAGCGAATTCTAGATTAAAGAAACAGGTTGAAAAACTCGATTTAATTGTGCTAAATCTAAAATATGAGATTTTTAAAATATCAATCAGTGAAAAAGGGAAGGGAGAAATGAGTAAGGAACAACAAAAGGTTGAAATTGAGTTGAAAGAGTATAAAATGATGAATGGATTGATTGATGATTTCCAAGAATTGTCTGGTGAAAAGGATCAACTGTTTAAGGATTTTTTAGATAAAAAATGTGTATGTCTAGAGGTTAAGAATTGTTTGAATGAAACTAATGAAGAGAATTCTAGATTGAAGAAACAGGTTAAAAAACTTGATTTAGTTTTGCTAAATCTAAAATCTGAAAATTTGAAAATGTCAATCAGTGAAAAAGGGAGAAATGAATAAGGAATAACAAAAGGTTGAAACTGAGTTGAAAAAGTATAAAATTGAGTTTTTCTTTGAAAAAGAAAAGGCTAGAGAATTAACTCAGGAGGTCTCCAGACTAACAATGGATCTGGAAAGGGCAAACAGATGGACTCAAACTCAAGAATTATAAACCAGTTAGATAGTAGAATTCATAGTGAGAAGACTGGCATTTTATTAAAGAAAATGTCACTGCTACTGACCTATGTTATCTTTCTAGAAAGATTAGACATCTAACTACTGAGTGTCCAATTACTAATGGAGTCAGAAACAAGAACACTAATTTTATGCATAAAAAGGGGTCTAAAAATGATGGAAGAAAAGGTTAAGGAATATGTTTCCAAGCTGGGTAAAAGCGATCTCATTCATCCTTTTTACAATAAGAAAGGACCCAAGCTAATTTGGGTTCCTAAAACAAACCCCTGATTTGTTGTGCAAGTAGTGGTGAAAGGAAGCAAGCATTGGTATATGGATAGTGCTTGGTCAAGGCATATGAATGTATATAAACACATATTCCTTTCACTTACACCTTTCAAAGGGGGAAATGTCTACTTTGAAGATGGAAAAAAAAGGACTATTGTTAGATTTGGAAAGATTGAATGAACTAAATCAAGAGCCTTGGAAGAAGTTTATCATGTGGACGGATTAAAGAATAATTTCTTGAGCATATCTCAATTGTGTGACAAAGGAAACAGAGTAACATTTGCTTCCGTAGGTTGCAGGGTCGAAAGCTTGACACAAAGGAGATAATTTTGATTTCCACGAGGCACAAAAATGTGTACAAAGCTAATATCATGGGTATACCTAGTACATATTTGAAATGCTTAAGTGTTATTGTTAATGATACCTTGCTATCGCACAAAAGACATGGAAATGTGATTCTAGAGTAATTAAATACACTAGCATCAAAGGACATGTTATAGGGTTGCCTAAAACTAAGTTCAAAGATGACAAAGTTTGTGGTCCATGTGTAAGCGGGAAGCAAGTAAGATCATCCTTCAAGTCAAAGAATCTGATAAGTACTACCAAGTGTCTGGAATTGGTTCACATAGACCTATGTGGACCTACAACGGTAAGAAGCAGAGGAGGTAAAAGGTATATCTTTGTTATTGTTGAGATTACTCAATATTTACCTGAAAACTATTTTTAGCTTCTAAAGAAGAGTCCTTTGATGTCTTCTCTATTTTCATCAAGAAAATGGAAAAGAACTTAGAGAGTTCCTTGATTTCCATAAGATCTTACCATGGAACTGAATTTGAAAATGCAAAATTCTTGGAATTCTATTCAATAAATGGAATAGGTCATAACTTTTCTGCGCCTAGAACCCCTCAGCAAAATGAAATTGTAGAACGAAAAAATAGGACTTTAGAAGATGTGACTAGAACAATGATGATTGCAAATAATCTTGCTAAGAATCTTTCAGCCGAAGCTATAAATATTGATGCTTATACTTTGAACAGATGAATGTTAAGACCTATTTTAAACAAAACTCCCTATGAATTACTGAAAGAAAGAGAATGTAAATGCTTTGTCCATAATAATGGGAAAGATAACTTGAAAACATTTGATGCTAGGAGTGATGAGGAATTTTTCTTAGGTTACTTTTCATATAGCAAAGCCTACAGAGTGCTGACCAAAAGAACAAATTGTGTTGAAGAATGCATCCATGTTGCTTTTGATGAAAATATTACTGTGTTTGAGACTAACATGTAGGATGACAGTGAGTTGAGCATCAAATTGAGGAACATAAAGTGCAACCTGGTTCATCTATAGGAGGACTGGGGTTCACCCAGTCAGGGGGAACAAGGGAACTAGGAATCAAGTCACTGATCTAGTCCTAGTTCACTCAGAATCTACAACTGATAAACTAACTCAAGGAATCAGAATGAAAAACTACAAATATCAGGATTCATGTCCGATTGACATGTTCTCACAGATCTGACCTTTGGAATAAGTACTAGATCAGGACTAAAGAACTTATGTGCATTCAAGGCCTTTTTGTCAATGATAGAACAAACAAAGGTGGGAGAAGCACTCTAAGATGAAGATTGGATACTTGCTATGCAGGAAAAACTAAATCAATTTGAAAGATGCAAAATGCGGCATCTTGTGCCTAAACCAGAAGACAGAACTACCATTGGCACAAAATGGGTGTTCAAGAACAAGCTTGATGAGCATGGAATAGTTACAAGGGATTGGTAGTCCAAGGGTACATTAGGAAAAAAGAATTGACTATGATGAGACCATTGCTTCGATGGCTAAGCTTCAGGAATCAAGTTGTTTTCTCAGAGTTTTGTGGGTGTTAACCCATGAATTTTGGGGGTGCCAAGGCTCCAACCCTAGAAAACATCATGAAACCTTCTGTAACAACCCTGTAAGGAGTTCTAGCAGGCTCGATGCCATTGGACGATGCCTAGAATCATTTAATGGGCTCTGGAACAAGAACCAACAATTTTCTTAGTTGTTCATAGGTATTAGCCCATGAATTTTTGGGGTGCCATGTTTTTTAGACTAATTTTCTTACAAAACTCCATAGAGTCGTCCATAACAAGCTCGCTAATAGTCCTAGTTGGCCCATTTCCATTAGATGGTGCCTGAAGCATTATATAGGATCCAGAACAAGAATCTTGCAATTTTCTCAATTTTTGTGGGTGTTATCCCACAGATTTTGGTGGTGCTGGGGCTTTGGGTACATTTTTCTTGGAAAACTTAATGTAATTGTTCATACAAGCCCTCTAAGAGTTCTAGTAGTCCCAGTTCCATTGGAGGGTGTCTCAGATCATATTATGGTCTCTAGAACAGAAATTAGGCAATTTTCTCAATGTTTCATTGTTTTAGTCCACAAAGTTTGGGATAGCAAGGCTATGGGCCTATTTTTCTTAGAAAACTTCACAGAACAATCCATAATAGTACTGCTAAGAGATCTAATAGACTTGGTGCCATTGGACGATGCCTCAGAGCATTTATAGGCTTAGGAAAAGTAATGAGACGATATTCTCATTTTTTTTCATGGGTGCTAGCCCACGAATTTTGGGGATGCTAGGGCATTGGACTTAGTTTTCTTAGACAATTTCACCGAATCATCTATGACTAGAACACTAAGAGTTTTAATAGGACCAGCTTTATCAAACAACATGTCGAAGCATTTAATGGGCTCTGAAATAAGAATCAGCTGATTTTATGAATTTTTCTTGCATGTAAGCCCATTAGTTTAGGGTATGTTAGGGTTCTGAGCCCATTTTCCTAAGAAACTTCACAGAATCATCCATAATGAACCCAATAAGAGTTCCCATTGTCCTGATGCCACTAGACGATGCCTCAGAGCATTTTATTGGCTTCAGAATATGCATTAACCAATTTTCTCAATTTTCATGGGTGTTAGCCTATGGATTTTTGGGGTGCTGGGGCTCCAAGCCTATTTTTCCATGAAACATAAGGAAACCCTCCATAACAAGCCTATTATAAGTTCTAGTAGGCCTGGTGCCATCAGACAGTACCTTAAAGTATTTATAGGCTCCAGAACAGAAATCAGCCAATTTTCAATTTTTTCCATAGGTGTTTGGCCACGAATTTTGGAGGTGTTGGGGCTCTGTGCCCATTTTTCTCATAAAACTTCAAGGAATTGTCTATAAGAATCCCGCTAATAGTTCTAGTAGGCTTGTTTCCATCAAACGATGCCCAGAGCATTTCTTGGGCTTCGAAATAGGAAAAAGGTGATGTTCTTAGTATTTCGTGAGAAGTAGCCCATAGATCTTTGGGTATAGGGGCTTCGAGCTTATTTTTCTTGCAAAACTTCATATAACTACCCATGAAAAGGCTGCGAAGACTTCCAGAAGGTTCGGTGTCATCGGGCAGTGCCTTGAAGCATTTTACATGCTCAAGAATAGGAATCGGATGATTTTCTCATTTTTCATGGGTATTAGCCCATGGAATTTGGGGGCCCGAAGCTCCATACACTATAGGAACACCTTTCCACACTATGATAGGCTCATTCAAATATTGAAACTTGATAGTTTGGGTTCTACAATCAATTAAACACAAAAAGCATAAAGCATGTGAATACCAAGCATAAAATCAAAGTCAACTGTGTCTAACTCAACAAAGTCATCTATGGTAGTTCTATGATAGATGGACAGAGTACAACCTCTATAGACCCTCTCAACTAGAATAAACTCATCAACAGGAGTAGACATACTAAAAGGCTTAAGAAGACGCTAAGGAAAATAGTCAAGCATAGTTATTACATAAAAAGTGATAAAAGACAATGTCGCACTCGAATCAAGCAATGTATAAACATCAAAGGAAAAGGCTCGAACCATACCAGTATCAACATCATGGCAGTTCTCTTGGTCTTGGTGACTAGACATGGCACATAGACAACTTATTTCATTGCTTGTACCTGAAGTTGTACCTCCTTGATTACTTCTATTCTGCGGTGCTGTGGAAGATCATTGAGCTTTATTACCCCCTGCTCTTTGTCTCCTCGAAAGACACTCATTCTAAAAGTGACTTGTCTATCCACATCTGTAGCAAGCATTGGTGTCTTCACAACACTCACCCAAATTGAGAATTCCACGTCTAGCACATAGTGGTTTTCCTCTAGAACATTGAGCCACACTTTCCAAGAACTAAGAACCTCGTGCTTGGGAATTTTAGTGACTTTGCAATTTTTGCCTATAAGTGTTTTGAGGTGTTGGTGCACTTGCTTATGAAATTGCATCATTAGAGGACCACTTTTGGAAAAAGGACTTGTTACCCTTTCCTTGCCTCTACTCATTCTCATGCCTAACTGAGTTGGTATTTCTGCTCAATTTCTCCTCTCTATCCTTCTTCTTGTCTTTCTCAACATGCCGAGCATACACCATAATCTTAGAAAAATCCATGTCATAAATTATTAGCATTACCTTACTCTCTTTCTTCACATGCTTTCCTATGCCAAAGATAAGTTTTCTCATCTTGGTCCTCATATCTAGAATCGTCTCTAGGGCATATCTGGATAACTGCATGAACTTCTAGTTATACTCCTTCACAGTCATACTCTTTTGCTTAAAGTTCACAAATTCTTCCACCTTTGCTTCTCTTATCTCTTGGGAAAAGAAGTGAACGAGGAAGGCAATCTCAAACTCATCCCAAATCGCAGGCTCAACATCCTTGCCATGACTCTCCTCCTACTGGTCATGCCATACATTTTCAACATCCTTAAGTTGATAGGAGACCAACTCAACACCCTCAACCTCAGTAGCATGCATCGCCTTCAAAATCTTCCACATCACATCAATGAATCCTTAAGGATCCTCATCAACCTTTGAGCCTGTGAAAATTGGCAAGTTCATCCTCAAAATATCTCAACTCTTAGTGGAAGAAAAGATTCTTAGGAGCTAATTCTAGGAATTGATTATCCCTAGACTCCACTCTGAGCGGCCATTAATTGAGTCAACATGGTGATAGCTCCTCTGAATTTGTCCTTAAAAGTAGGAGCAGGTTTGCTAGGCTGAGGAAGCATCACATGAGGAGCTTCAGTAGAACATGTGGGGTGGCCTCTAGTCCTTATCCCTTATTATGTAGGCATCTTGAACTATGGTATGTCATGTTGGCAGCATTTCTCAGGTTGGTGGTGCATATAGGAGGCATTATCTACAATGCATAAATTAATGAATTAGAAAAGAATTTTTGTAGAGTTTAACTCTATCACACAAACTCAGAATGCAACAAAGTGAAATGATTCCCTAATGTCTCATAGCCTCCTTATTATAAGTATGGTACACAACGCACTCATAAGTAAGACTTTATTAAACATGGCTTTATAGACACCCTAGGACTCTCGAACTTTTTGCTCTAATACCAAGATTTTCATTCCTCAAAAGGGCACACTAGGCATGTTTGACACTTAGAAACTATTGTTGATCTTCGAGAGTATCAGTTGATGTCATCACTCATTCATCAATCAATGGAAGACTTAATGAAAATAGAGAATAATTATAAGGGATCTCAGCATCAACATCATAGGAATAAATAATCTTTAAGAAACAATAACTTAACAAAAAGTTTAATCATAACTATATTTCAAAAAAATAGGCTCAAGATATAAATTCCAATACATCATATGACTATCCATGAAACCTCTAATACTATCAGGTGGTGCTCGTGACATATCCATGGCTACGAGAAATAGTAGTGCTCAATCCATCCGAGTGTAAGAAGGTCTCACTACAGCTCTAGGAATGTTCGAAATCTTTAACAAGTCACCTATTGAGGATTTCTAACACTTGTGTCTGCATCATGAAAAGATGTAGTGCTAAGTGGTATCAGTGTGTGGAATGTACATTATGTAAAATGGTGATGAAGTAAGGACATACATCAAGAAGTCAACTCAAGAGACTATAATGATTCGCTCTAGGTCATGATGGGTTCCTGTCAGATCCCACCTACAAGAAAGCAAATTACCCCAGCCACAGGGTACCTATTTTATCTCCCTAGTCAAACCATACCAAACATAGCAATACAAATAATCGAAACCTACCCAGAACCTGGAATTCAACTGTACATAGCTACTATAAACTCAAGATAAAATATACATATCTACATACATAACCAGAATGAAAATCTACACATACAAATCCAAACTACATATACAAGACTAGTGTCGGAATACAAAAAACTATTGTCAAAACAGAAGGAGACTGCATAATATCTAGAGTTGTTGATGCTCAGCACTATCTCCTGAATCTTTTATGAAGCTCTAACTCAGCAACTGCAGCTAGTACCAGGACCTGCACCATTGGAAGATATAGAAATGTAGCGGTGAGTAATAGGTACCCAACAGGAATCATCGGTCGACCGAGTGAAGTAATATAATATAGAAGGCTCAAATATAGAGAACTGCAGTAGATGTAGTAAATCAGAACACAACAATTAATAAGCATGTCTAGAGAATCACCAAACCCCAATTGAACTAACCCAAGTGGTGTGCAATGATACTAACTGATGAAACACGAGTAGGCGTAAACCACAACTGTCATCGGACTAAGACATAGTGTTGTACACGGGTGTAAGGCCCTAATATCTATGCATGTATGCCGACTAGGCCCCCAAAAACCCAGAAGGTACACTCATGCACAATCTAACAAATAGAATCACCATAGAACTCAGAAATCACCATAAAACCCAACTCCCAATATCACATGATGTAGAGATCAACTGTACGTGGGTAAGGCCCTAGTGTCTAAGACTGAACTCCTCCTAAGCCCCAGAAGCCCAGAGGATATACCCACGCACAATCAGGGTGTGTAGAGGTGTGTGGATCTACAAGTAACCAATCGGGTCCTCGACCCATCCAGTAACCAGTGTCATATGGAGCCTCGAACCACTAATAGTCAAATGGGGCCTCAATAGTATCAAATGAGGCCTTGAACCCCCTTCCTAACTGGCCTCCGGTCGAGGCAGTCAGCCAAAACTAGATGGTTAGACAATATATATAATTCTCCTTAACACAATTAATAAGGCCTCGAACCCAAGAATAGTTAATTAGGCCTCAAACCCAAGAATAATCAACTGGTGCTCGAACTACAGAATCGGCATCCACCACCCACCATCCCAGTCGTGGTCACCAGACTCAGACCACAGGGTGCAACTCCCAGGTCTCAGACACTCGGATATGACCATCGAAGCTCGAATAGAGACTAGGAGCATCATTCAGGATCGATGTATCAAAACAGTCCCTCACTCAACCAATCTGTCCAGATCCAGAACCCTAATTTCATATTGTGCGCATAGTAAACACAGGCAACGACACTCATAACATGTATATACCAGCCAATCTAATTCCTACAACCGTATGTCACCATTCCTTATATTATATTAGTTAATCCCTGCCTCAGGTAAGGATAACAAATGCACAAGGACCAACAACTAAATATAGAAGTATATATCTCATAGTCTAATGTAGGGTGATGCCCACCCAAAGCCAAATACACCATGTTCCAATCAATGACAACTACTTTGAGTAAATATAGATAATCCCCCAGTATCTACGGGGCTCTATGTAGAGTGAATCTAGGGAAGCATCGATTGAAACCGAGAACAAAGAGTCAAAGAATAAATAACAGGATCTTAGACCAAGGGTAACAACAGGTGTATCACAAATCGGTAGAGTCTAGTAGAGTCATATCTATACCAAATAAGTCTAAAATACGGCTGTATGATAGGTATCTAGAACAAATCTGCCCATTCGGACCATTTCTAAATCAAAGTCTGTCCACAGTATGGTGTTAATAAACAAAAAACTCACATCAAACATATCTTGGTAGTATTAGGCTACATGTTCCTATAGATAAGGGTTAAGCTAAAATACATACTTGACACAGGGCATCAACCCATATCCAGCCTTTACCAAGCCTTATAGTAGTTCTACAGTGCTAGAACTCAACTACTATAGTGGTCATAGCTAGTACAGTAAAAAAAAAAAACCACAAGGATCTCCAAAATAACTGTAGATACCCCATATGCTAAATACAACAACAATCCAGGAAGACAAGTGTTAGCAAATCATGACAACGGTGTTAAAATGCTGAGAAGGAAATATAATTAACAATCAACCTCACAGCATATATACATATCTTGATCAGGACTTCCAATCATAAACAGGCTCCCAATATACATGTATTTCAACTTAGTCTAGAGGTAAAGAAAGCCTAGTCTACCTTAAAGGCAAATTCACATGCTCTGGATCAGTTCGCATGAGATTTACCCTGTCTGACAGCCTCCTAATGCCGCTCAGCTGTCAAAATATGAATCACAATATGACTACTATGGTTTCGGCTATAATATCTCAAGAAATGGGGGAGAATAGGTCAATTGCAACTAAAATGAAGAAAACAGGCCCATGCCCAAAATACCAAACCAAACCCCATAAAATGATCCTTACGTCACCCCAAGTATATAGCCAAAAATTGTGCTCTAAACAAGGCTTAGAATAATTAGAAGAAGCTCAAAAATAAATGACATTTCTTATCGGAAACAACGTATACGTATAGAAGATTCTCGGAAAAAATCATTAAATATACAGTCAAATTAAAAGAATCAAAATATACCATGATATAGGTATTGAAAAGTAGTATAGTTTAGACCTAAATTTTACTTAATTCCAATAAGAAACGACCAAGATATCGTAACTCAAAATTTTCGAAAAAACTACAACATAACAAGAACTAAAATCATATTTCCACACCAAACGGAGCACTATCAATTTATTCTAAAATCACAGTGTGTGTCTCACAAGAACACATAAAATAGACCAAACTTTCACCAAATTCTGACTCAAAATAGATAAGAAATCGCATATCGAAGTTCAAAAATATCTTCAAAATATATAGCTTCAAAAACAATAAGTCTTACCTCAAACAATATGTAAATATCAGTTTTCAACACTTCCACGATGTTCTTCTTGAACAATTACACAAGTTATGCTTTTAAATCACTGAAATCGAATTGAAAACGGGAGAGTGATCGTGAATCAAAACAATATGTTCGTCACATTCCTTTTCTGGAAATGTTTTCCAAATATATATCACGATTTTCTCTTTTTCTTTTTAATCGCTTACCATGTGGTAGCTCATGGTTGCGCCACGTCACCCTCCGCCCATTAATTTTTAGCATCTGCTCAAACTTAATTTCGATGTTTTGGCCTCATTTGAGGTGAGGAAAATACAATCCATATATGAAATTTGTCATGCCTGGGGAAGTTACCCTAGATGTAACTGGACTCAGAGACTATCGCTAGGCCCCAAGCGGACCATCTAGTCTTATTGCTTTTGTTCGGTCAATTCTATAGCGGAATTTAACAGAATAAGAATAATAATAATAATCTATCTGTAGGCTCAAGCTGTCAACTTAATCTATCATAGATGAAATAGGATATCAAAAGAAAATCTCCAGATAAAAAAGGAGAGGGAAAGAACCCCAAACATCAACCATCAACATATACGTCTATGAAGCCTCTATACTATTGTCTAAGCCAGTTCCATGATAGGTCATGGCTACCAAAATCAAGTAAAAGGCTATCAAGCTAAAGAAAAATAACCATCCTCTGAATGTAGGGGAGGACTCACCACAAGAAGGAATCCAGAAAGCTCTGATCCTTAATGGTTGGGTTGTTGAAGTCCTCTTTCTACAGAATCTGCATCATAAAACGATGCAACGCCAAAGGGGCGTTAGTACGTGGAATGTACTGTATGTAAAACAGGCTAAAGGAAATGGAACAAGATAATAATCACTCATTACCCACTCAACCTTACCTCAAAAAAAGGACAAGACTCTATCACCTCACTATCTATCAAGACATCAAACAATCACATCACATCAGAGTTCTATCATCATGAAACCTATCTGGGAGTTTCTTGGACCTACACCCATCGCCTATGAGGCAATGATGGTACAATGAAGTGATATCATTAAGGCATTTGCTCAGTACCTTGCCAGGGTGAAAGGGCGTACATCAGGGGTTTATAATAATAGTAAGTCCTCTTTTGGAACTAAGGATACATCTGTTCTCACGTCCAATCCTCTGCTATGCTAGCCACGTAGTTAATGACTACGAGTGGGACTCACTCTTACTCATTTTTGGTGCTCAATATTCCTCCTAGGACTCAACATGCTCATAAGTCTTTCAATTCATCAAGAATTTCCATCACTCAACCCC
Source organism: Solanum ossicruentum (assembly GCA_025774065.1). Taxonomy (NCBI): domain Eukaryota; kingdom Viridiplantae; phylum Streptophyta; class Magnoliopsida; order Solanales; family Solanaceae; genus Solanum; species Solanum ossicruentum. The sequence continues at coordinate 2,082 of JAOTQR010092631.1, read as the reverse complement.
TATGGGCAATCACACTCACCTTATCTCATCATCTATCAATTCAAAGAGTAGGACTATTCTTTCTAGTTAAGAATCAGCCTTTAGTTAACTGTATCAGCACTATTTCCAGCTATTTCAGTCATCAATACACTCACCTCAAGACTCAGACTCAATCAAGAATCACACTCAAACCATCAAGGCTCTAGACATTCCCCCTAAGTTCATTATCCAAGTCTTCAATAGAGAATTCAAATAGGGCACATTTAGTATCACATAATAATGCATGTATACAGTAAATTTAAGCATAACGATCATCAATTTAAGATAATGTATACAAATTAAAGATAAATTTGAAGATAACTTTCAAGAAATTCAATTCAAGGCTCCTCAATCATCAACTATCATCCTATTACATGTATGGGTGACATGGAAGAACCAATACCATGCTCTATGTAGCCTTTACATACCTGGGTTGAAGAATCTTCAAGTTTCTTCCAAGTGTTCAGGATTTCTCTGGAAACCATTATGCTCTCTCTTCTTCTTCTCTCAGAACTTATGTAAAAGACTTAGAAAAATTATGGGTTTGAAACCCTTTTTGTACTAAATAGGCTTTAAATATATTTTGGGTATTAAAATATATTAAGAAGGACAAAATTGCCCTGCTCAAAATAAAAGAAAAAAAGTAAAATTTGTGTACATTGGTGTGTGTTGCGGAGGGGGCGTGCACCTGTGTATTTTGTGAAATTTTTCGAAAACTTCATTCCCGTCAAAAAAATAAATAATTAAAACATACCAAGTATAACTCTACGCCCCTGGTACGTCACAAAGGGGGCACGAAGAAGCCATTGTTTTTGCACATCCAGTATAATTTCATTATTCGACCTGATTTGTTTTAAATTAGGCTGAGACCATTTTCTGAGTCAATTTTCTACACTGATCGCAAATCTAATCTCAGATTTTCCATCAGTGCTTTGGAAGACACGTTGTGCGCATGATGTATTTTAGGGGTATTTTAGTAATTTTATAGGGTGTTACATCATCGCCCCCTTGGAATCATTCGTCCTCGAATGATGAGTAAAGGTCGTATGGAAACACGAAAAACCCCAAAAGTCATCTCATTTCTCACTCGGAAGCACTCGAACTCTCACTATCCGTCATCTATCCATCTCTATCTTAGACTAGGGAATGAAATAAAATAAGGCATCAACTTAATGAAAAGAACCATTCGAAAATGTTAAGAATACGAATATTTACCTTCAACATCATCTTCACTTGGCACGAATAGATGCGGGTATTTGAGTTTCATCACTTCCTCAGCTTCCTACGTAGCTTCCTCAACAAATTGATTTCTCCATAAGACTTTAACGGAGGCTATCTCTTTATTCCTCAACTTACGAACTTGTCGATCAAGGATCTGGACTGGAATTTCCTCGTATGATAAGTTATCCCTCACTACCGTACTTTTCACAAGAATTGTAAAGACTGGATCCCCCAAATACTTCTTCAGCATAGATATGTGAAACACCGGCTAAACTCCATCTAGCTCGGAGGACAAGTCTAACTTGTAAGCAACTTTCCCAATCCTTCTTACAATTTGGTATGGCCTGATATAACGGGGACTCAGCTTCCCCTTCTTACCAAATCTCATGACACCCTTCATGGTTGAGACCTTCAAGTACACCCAATCATCTACCTCTGTCACTACTCAAAAATGGGCATGATGGCACTTGCTCAATCCCACCAAAACAAGTCAGCCTTAATTCAAAGGGATAATAAACATATCACGTGGAAGTAATTAACTAGAGTAGATAACTAAAGCTGAGAATTTTCATAAGCTTAAATACCACTCAAGGATTGGTTGTCAGCGTACAAGCCACTAGCAATACAGAAAAATAAAAAAAAATACAAGTCCAAACTGACCTTCTCCTCGAATAGAACAAGTATAGAAGAAATAGGAACAAGAGAGTCAGTCAGATGACAACAGTTACCTCTCTACATCTCTTGGGAAGCCTTAGAGGATCAAGAATGACTGTCCGAGCTCACAACCTACACAAGTGTAGAAGCAAGGGGTGAGTACCAAATACCACGCGGTACCCAGCAAGT
>JAOTQR010092616.1:0-32089 GCA_025774065.1 Solanum ossicruentum | reverse complement strand
AATATTACATGTACATAGTAGGCCATAACATAAATTTAGCCAATCTTGGCTCATTGGTACACTTATCCTCATAACATTATAATCATCGTCGTAGCATATACACATGGATCGTTGAATCTTACATGTCTTTCGAATAAGTTTGATATCTTAAGTCAACATTTAGAATGAGGCGTTAACTCTAAAAATGTTCATAAAGGTGTTTTACATGATGCTTATACTTGGTCCCATATCAATTATTAAAACAAAGTATTTAAACAAAATCAAGTATCTTAGTAATTTAAATAGGAACATTACGCTAGAGATTATTGGAAATCAACGCATTACTTGTTAAGTGCTTCAATTATGGTTTTAGTTTGGAAGAAGGATTGATTATGACTACTACATTCCCTTCGTAATCTACATTTATTTTAATGGAACTACACCATGAAGAGAAATACCTTGAACATATAGATATGTAGTCATGAAACCAACAAAATGATATATAGTTTTTGAATGTCCAGTTTAAGCGAATAAATGGAATGTCAACCTAATATCATCATGAAAATAACTCAGCTGCTATCCTAATGCCTTTCACAAAAGGTCTTCCTAGCAACAGAATAGTAAGACATTGCATTTGATGTTTTAGGAAACTTCTCGAATTTCGTGCTAAAAGGAGGGATGGAGCTTAGCTTTAACATACCTTTCCGACGGATGTCCAATGGTCTGAAGTCTCTTCATGAGAGTTGTTACTTACATCCTAAGCTTCACAACCACTATATAAATGCAACTTAACACACCTAATAAACAGTCCAGAATTAAGCATTAATGACCCGACTCGCTATATAGTATTTACGCGAGGAAACGTCCTTAGAACTTTGTAAAAATGACCGTAAAAGAGCCTCAAAAGTATTATCTAAACTCACCAGCTGCAAACCAAGAATAACTAGTAAGAACACTACTTTTATCATAGCCCAAAAATAGGCTCCAAACACAGGTAATAGGAGGGGAAAACAATTACAAAGCGTAAGACACACATTTTCTAGGCACGGGGACGAAATTTAATGGTAAAAACTTACCTAAATCACATAGGGAACTTGTGGGAGCTCTCTCTTCAGCTTATGAACTGTTGTGGGATGAAAATGGTTCATATTTACTTTAAAAGGTTAAATTAGACAACATAAAGTTGGATTTGACCCAACCCGACCCGACCCATGACCCAGTTTCCTGATTGGGCAGTCATGGTAAATTTGTCATAGCATTTTATTCTTAAGTCGGTTTGACGCGCGATTTATGTGTTGTAAACTAGACTCATAGATCTTAGATTTGATAGATCATTGAACTTATAACTTTTTATATTTTGGGAGATATGACAGGATATATTTGACCCAAATTTATGAAGGATTTCTTAAAGAAACTTACGTTAACTTTGACCCACCTTTATCTTGCAACTTTCTTGATTTCAAAATTTAACATATGACCTTTGAGATATTAAAACACCCTTTAAAATCCATTATTAATGAATTATACACTTTTAGTCTTATCCAAAAGGTGAAACGTAATTTAAATATTCCGAAAAGGACAAGGTGCCACTTGGGCCATTTCTTTAAACCCCAATGTGTATTTAGGGGATTCCTTTGTCTTAAAACTTCAAGTCCTTGATATTACCACCTATTAGCAGCCTTATTATCCTTAGGTTCTATCCAAAATCATATATGTATTATATAACATGTCACCCTATAATATTATGAAAGATGAGAAACATGGGGTCTCACAGTCCACCTTCCCCCCCCTCCCATGTCCTTAAGAAAATTCGACCCTGAATGTATTAAGACAATGTCTTAGTTGCACTGTTATCTCCTAAAATGTGATTTTTGAGGATATACCTTTATCCTCCAATCCATAAATCAACTCCAAAAAAATTTCTAATTACTAAGCTTTGTATAGCTATCCCGTGATAACCCATATAAATTATACTTCCAACTCATTTCAAATTTAAGTTACTGTAGAAAGATGACTGCCAATTTTTAAAATGCGACTTACCTTAATTTGTAAATAGCTGAGGGTGCTTCTTCATCATTTTCTCTTCTACTTCCCAAGTTATTTCCTCAATATTGTTGTTCTGCCATAATACTTTCATGGAGGCTACAACTTTATTTCAAAGCTTTCTCACTTGTCGATCTAAGATAGCTACTAGAACCTCATCATAAGACAAGTCTTCAGTAATGTGGATATCCTCAATGTGAGTAATACGCGAAGGATCTCTAATGCACTTCCACAACATCGATACATGAAACACCGAATGGACTGCCCCTAATTCTAAAGGCAAATCAAGCTCGTATGCAACCTTGCCAATATTTTGAATAATCTTATATGGTCTAACATACCTATGATTGAGCTTTCCTTTCTTTCCGAACCGCATGATTTCCTTCATAGTTGATGCTACCAGGATGGTATAAAATGCCAACATCATAGTCTTTTACTAATTCTATCCACCTCTTTTTTTGTAGGTTCTATTCCTTCTGCTTAAATAAATATTGGAGGCTCTGGTGGTCGATAAAAACATCAAAATGAAATTCGTATAGATAATGTAGCCAAATCTTTAGGGCAAAAACAACTGCATCGATCTTAAGATCATGGGTAGGATAGTTTTGTTCATGCTTTCGCAACTATTTGGAAGTATATGCAATAACTCTACCATGCTACATAAGAACATAACCTAGGATAATTCTCGAGGCATCACAATATACAATGTATCCTTTGGTTCTATCCGAAAGAGCCAATATATATGCGGTGGTAAGCCTTTTCTTTAGCTCTTGAAAACTCTGCTCACATGCACCAGTCCACTGACAATTAGCTGTTTTATATGTCAATCTTGTTAGTGGTGCAAAGATAGAGAAGAATCCATCAACAAACCTTCTATAATATCGATCCAAGCCTAAAAAGCTACGGACCTCGGTCAGATTCAATAGTCTCAGCCAGGCAGTATTGCTTCAATCTTCTGGCCATCGACCTTGATACCTTCGCTTGTATAAAATATTTGTCCAAGTAAGACTCGATTCATCAGGTCCATAAAAGCTGTCGGGGCATTTGTAAGCCCAAAATACATGACAAGGAACTCAAAATGTCCATACCTAATCCTAAATGCTGTCTTTGAAATTTCAGCATCCTTGACTTGCAACTGGTGGTACCTGGATCTCAAGTCAATCTTTGAAAAGCATTTGGCACCCTGCAACTGGTCGAATAGGTCATCAATCCATAGAAGAGGATACTTATTCTTGATAGTGATTTTATTTAGCTGTCTGTAATCAATACACATCCGTAAGGAGCTATCTTTCTTTCAAACAAAGAGTACTAGAGCACCCAATGGATATATACTTGGCCTAATAAAGCATTTATCAAGTAAGTCCTTCAGTTATTCCTTCAATTCCCTTAACTCTACAGGGAGGAATAGATATAGGCTGCGTATCCTGGAGCAAATCTATAGCAAAATCAATTTCCCTTTCTGGGGGAATCCCTAGAAGCTCATCAGGGAATACCATTGGGAATTTATTCACAATCTGACTAAAGGGTTGCCGACTCCTTATCAATATCCCTAGCATGAACTAGATGGTATATATGACCTTTAGCGATTAACTTTTGAGTCCTAAGGTCTGAAATAAACTTACCTTTGGGTGAGGCAACATTGCCTTTCCATTCAAGGACCGGCTCACCTGGAAAATGGAAGGGGACTAGCTTTGCTCAACAGTCAATATTAACATAACAAGTTGCCAACCAACCCATACCCATAAAAGCATCAAAATCTATTATAATCAATTCAATTAAATCAGCAGAGGTTGCGTGTTCATTAATTAACACTGTACAACCTCGATAGACATAACTAACTATAATTGCATCACCAACTAGCTAGATACCTTACAATAACTCAGGTCTCATATCAAGCTTTCTAGCAACGAATGGAGTAATTTATGAAAATGTAGAGTAGGATCTATTATTGCATAAATTGCATGAGAATGTTCATTATTATACCTGTGATCACTTCTGGAGATGCCTCTGAATCCTGTCGGCCTGTGAGTGCATAAAAACAATTTTGTCCGCCAATAGAACCTAAACTGTCTCCTCTACCTGACCCACTACCATGACCCTCAGTAGGCTGTGGATCTGGTCAAGGAGCATGTACTGAGGATGAAAAGGCTACAGTAGATCCTAAAGGTTGAGTTGTTGTACCTCTACCTAACCCCGGGCACTAGCTAATATACTGTCTTGTCTGCCCACAATGGTAACATGCACTGAACCCTTTCTATACTGCCCACTATGAAGCTTACCGCATTGTGCACATGGAGTAGTAGGTTATCTCATTTGTGTAGAGCGCTCCTGTCGACGGCTCTCAGGCTAGTGTGAACTCTGCCACGACCCTGTCTGAATATAATGATCAAATCACTAGCCCTGTATCTAAGGCGGGGAACTACCCACTGATGGAGGTGGATATCGGTGAAAAAGAGGCCTAAAATCACCCTACGACTCCCTATAAAACTCCTAGTATGAGCCCTCTTATTCTTCTATAGATCTCTATGGGTATCTCGAATCCGACGAGAAAGGTCCTCTGTAGTCTGAGCAAAGGCCTGTACATGGGAAATATCTACACCATCTTGTAAAGAGGCTATCCTACATCTCTGATCAAATGATCCCCAAAAACATCCATATAACAATGAACTCTAGCACTCATGGTACGTATAATATCTGGTGCATACCTAGCCAAAGAGTTAAACCTATGGCTATAATCCCTTACACTCATATCCCCTTGCCTCAAACTGATAAGCTAGTCAAGATGGGCCTCCCGAACCTCCCGTGGCAAGTAATGAGCTAAAAATGCCTCAGAGAAGTCCTCCCACTCTGCTGGCGGAGCATCAAGCCCTCTGGATCTCTCCCACATCTTGTACCATAAGATGGAGACATCACGTAGTCAAAAACAAGCCAACTTTATGGCCTCGGTAATAGAGGCATGCATCACCCTCAATACTCTATAATATGGTCTATAAAATCCTGTGGATCCTCAGTAGGACTGTACCCTATATATATTGGAGGGGCCTAGTGAAGAAACTCTAGTACCTTTGACCTTTTTGTTTGATCCCTTCTAGCGTCTACTCTCGCCTCTAGTTGTCTCTCATGAATAGAAACCATCCTAGTCAGTAGCTGAACGACCTCTCTCATACGCTGCTCCCAGTCTCTGGTAGGGTTAAGGGCACTGGACCTCCTCAGCCCTCAATAGGTGCTGGTGAATATGTTACTATGTATGCTGGATACTATCTATGTTCCTCAATGGGAAGTATATCTGCTTGACTCAGCAAAGAACAATTAGTACCTTCTCTCGAATCCATATCTACCTCACGTTATGCCATCTACAGAATATAGATAGCCTGACAAATAAAACAAATGACAAAGTACGATTATGATTTCATACGTTCCTATAACTTTACTCTATAACACGATCTATTAAGTAAAACAAAGGTAACCATCACTAAAGGCCTCGCAACCTCCTGATTATATGTGTTGTGCACAACATACCTATAAGAAAGACTTTACTTGACATGACATTGTGGACTCTCTGGGACATGACCTGCTCTGATACCATGTTTGTCACGCCCCAAAAAGAGGGGAGGCACGATTGACACTCGATACCGTTATTAGCCAAGTAAGCCACAAATTACCATGTTTGTACCTAAAAAGAGGGGAGCGCGACTGGCACTCGATACTGTTATTGGCCTAGTAAGCCACTAAACATGCTAGTTAATTAAACTAGGGACCAGAAGAAAATTGGGCAGCATAACATTTGAAAAACTAAACCTGGAGCATTTAAGTCATTAACTGGTCGACAAGAAATCATGTACAACAAGATAGGTAAACCAGAACGACAAAGTACTAGCTAGCTGATAAGGTTGCAACACTAGAGGTACAAGCACTCACTATATATACATGCCAATGCTATGACTAGAGACTGAAAAACATAAAAGAACTAATCCCAAATAACATGTCCACAATAGCCTCTAAGAGAACCACTAATACTGCCGAGACAGGGCCCCGACTATGCTCAACTGTACAATAAAAAGTAAGCATCCTGTGAAAGCTCTAGGAAGAGATGGAGCTTACCAACTCACCCTACCTGAATCTGCACACATGAAATAAAATGCATCATCCCCAGGCAATAGGATATTAGTACGAATTAACATGTATTGATATGTAAGGCAAAACGTAAAACCATAGATAACAGTAGTAAAAAAGGTAAAAGAAATACCATCTGTAACCAAATCTCAAGTAACCTTAATAGCTAACAATCAATCTCCTAGTGATCACATATGCTCGGTATGCTCAATTATCACATGTCGTGAATATATATATATATATATATATACACATTTGGGCAAATAGGCCATATACTTCTGATTATAGCTCGAAGTTCATGCATAATGTGTCGTGTATGATATGAATATCTAATGCACATAGTAGGTATAGCCCATCTTGGCTCATTGGTTCACTTATCCTCATAACATCATAATCATCATCGAAGCATATACACATGACTCGTGGGATCTTACATGTTTTTCGAATAAGTTTGACAGCTTAACTCAACATTTAGAATGAGGCCTTAACTCTAAAATGTTTGTATAGATGTTTTACATAATGCTTAGACTTGGTCCCATGTCAATTACTAAAATAAAGTATTTAAATAGAATCAAGTGCCTTAGTAATTTAAATAAGAGCATTACACTAGAGATTATTGGAAATCAACGCATTACTTGTTAAGTGCTTCAATTATGTTTTTAGTTTGGAAGAAGGACTGATTATGACTACTGCATTCCCTTTGTAATCTACATTTATTTTAATCGAATTATACAAAGAAGAGAAACACCTCGAACATATGGATAGCTAGTCAGGAAACCAACAAAATGATATATAGATATTGAATGTCCAGTTTAAGCGAACAAATGAAATGTCAACCTAATACCATCATGAAAATAACTCAATTACAATCCCAATGATTTTCACAGAAGGTCTTTCTAGCAATAGAATAGTAAGATATTGCATTTGACATTTTGAAAAACTTCTCGAATTTCGTGCTAAAAGGAGGGATGAAGCTTAGCTTTAAAATACCTTTCCAACGGACGTCCAATGCCCCAAAGTCTCTTCATGAGAGTTGTTCCTTACGTCCTAAGCTTCACAAGCTCTATATATACCCAACTTAACCACACCTATAAACTGTGCAGAATTAAGCATTAATGACCCGACTCGCTATATAGTATTTACGCGAGGAAATGTCCCTAGAATTTGTAAAAATGACCATAAAGAGCCCCAAAATTATTATCCAAACACATCAGCTACAAACCAAGAATAAACAACAAGAACACTATTTTTTTATAGCCCAAAAACAGCCCCAAATATAGGTAATAGGAGGGGAAAACAATTGCAAAGCGTAAGACATTTCTAAGCACGGGGACGAATTTTAATGGTAAAAATATGAAAAACTTTCCTAAATCACTTAAATAAATTATGGGAGCTTTCTTTTTAGCTTATGAACTGTTTTGGATGAAAATGGTTCATTTTTAGCTTTAAAAGGTTAAATTAGCCGACATAAAGTTGGGCTTGACCCGACCCAACCCATGATCCCATATCTGCTCGAGCAACACGATAAATCTGCCATAACTTTTTATTTTGAAGTCAGTTTGATGCGAGATTTTATGCGTTACAAACAAGACTCGTATACGTTCGATTTGATAGGTGATGGACCTTCTAACTCCTTATATTCTGGGAGATATGGACTGATACATTTGACCCAAATTTAAGAAGGATTTCTTAAAGAATCTTACGGTAACTTTGGCCCACCTTTATCTTGCAACTTTCTTAATTCCAACATTTAACATATTTGAGCTATTAAAATACCCTTTAAAAATCCATTATTAATAAAATATACACTTTTATTCTCATCCAAAAAGTGAAACATAATTTAAACATTCCGAAAAAGTGCAAGGTGCCACTCAGGCCAATTCTTTAATCCTGAATGTGTATTTAGAGGATTTCTTTGTCTTAAAACTTTAGTCCTTGATATTACCACCTATTAGCAGCCTTATTATGCTTAGGTTCTATCAAAAATAATATATGTCTTATATAACATGACACCTTATAATATTATGGAAGACAAGAAATACGAGGTTTCACATCCCCATCTAATCCTCGGTAAGGCATTAAAAGTCCTCTTCTTCTTTTCTCTCTTAATCTCTAAATCCATCACTAGAAGCCTATGTTGAATGAATATATTTTCACTCAGAATAACCTTGCAATTCTTACAAAGGCTTCTGTCGTCCTTTCGAAGAAGTAGGTAATCAATCTGAGTCTTAGCTACCATACTACGAAAGGTAATCAAGTGATTTTCCCTTTTCGGGAAACATGAGTTAGTAATAACTAATTCAAAAGGTTTTGGCAAAATCCAAGAGAGATGTCCCTCCTCCATTCCTCTCCCCAAAACTAAAGCTTCCATGTACATCTTCAAACCCGCAAGTGGTAGCCCCGATATGCCCATTAAAGTCACCCCCGATAAAGATTTTTTCTATCTCTTGTATGCCTCTCACAACCTCATCCAATTCTTCCCTAAAGAGTTTTTGTTCCTCTTCCAGGCCTACTTGAGGTGCATATGCACTAACTATATTCACTACATGCCTACTAACCACTAGTTTGATAGACATCATCCTATCATTAAACCTCCTAATCTCAATCACATATTCCCTAAGGTCCTCGTCTACTAGGACACCTACACCTTTTCTAACCCTAGAACCACCCGAATACCATAGCTTAAACCCATTTACGTCCCGAACTTTGCTGCCTACCCATCTGGTCTCCTGAACACATGCTATATTAATATGTTTCCTTTTAAGACACTTCACTAGCTCTATGAATTTCTCTGTAAGTGATCCTATATTTCATGACCTATCCTTAACTTAAATAAGCCCGTGTCCATCTTACCACTGCTACCTCTTACCTCCGACCCCAACCGATAATATGATCCTAGTCTACCATTAGATTCCGAAGCCAATAAACTAAGAACTAACAATTTGCTGAGCTACAGAGATAAAAAAGATACAATCTAGAAAAACTACGTAACCCAACAAAATAGAACAAGAAAATATAAAGTAATACTACTAATTACAATATGGTAAACAAGTGAAGGCAACCCAATATGATATTTAAGATCAAAATGTATAGTAAATAAAAATATATGATAGAGGTAAATAATGTAAAGGTTAATATGTAAAAGGCAACACAAACTGCAAAATGCAAATAAGATAAATATGCAACAGCAAAAAAAAACCATAAACAAGTAAAGGCCACCCAATATGATAAACAAATAAATGCAACCGAAGATCACAAGTATAGTAAATGGTAAAAGAAATACATGGTAAAGGCAATTATGTATAAGGGAAAACAAACAATATATGGCAACTAATGTAAAAATCTAATTTGTAAAAGCAAGAGAGCACCAGATAAAATGTGTAACTGGCAAAAACAAGAAGTAAGGATAAAATAAGAAATAAAATAAGTAGGGATTTGGAAGATATCACCGAATTTTCGATCCAATATGAACATTGCTGGAGTTTGTGTATGTTGCCTGAAAATCGATTTTCATCGAAATATTTCGCCGGAGTCGGAATATCACACCTGAGACGGAATCTGCAGTGCTTTGTCAGAGAATTCCACAAAGAATATAGATCACCTCGAAGTCGTTGTCCAATCTTGACCGTTCTAATGAAGAATCTCCGTAAATGTAGTTCACCGGAGAAATAGGCTTCAGAGGTTCGCCGACGAAATAGGCTTGCCAGAGATGACTCATAGTCGTTGTCGTTCTGACGTACTTGAGAAGCTGACTCTTCGTTGCCGAAAATGAATGTAGCGTACCATGAATGCACGCCAGGAACGATAAGGTTGAGATATAGAGATCGTCGGAGAGATGCAAAGTTCATGCCAGAGAGATGATGACGACATCTCTTTCGGATTCTGGTCTAAAAGAAACGACGAAAATCAGCCTGAAGTATACAATATAGGCATAGATTTTTTATCCAACGAGAATAAAAAAGAAATTGAAATAAAGAGAAGCAAAGAAACACGAAGATCGTCGGAGAATTTTTCAAGAAGCAGTTTGAGAAGTCGCCGGAAAATATCAATAGAATATTATCTAAGAAAATATAATTTTATGATAAGTAAAAATAACTGATTAAAAAGTACCCCATTACCCATTTTTATTTTATTAAAATAGTTTAATACATTTTGAAAACTGTCATTGAAAGCATACATATATGTTTAAGTATTTAGATAAAACACTGCTTATGAAAGAACTCTTCTTACAATTACTAATTTTGTTTGATATGTTTATATTATTTAAATCAACTCAACTTTTAATAGTGTGAATTATTTATCAAATTAATATGTTATTTAGTATGTATATTTTATTTCTAAATATATTTTTAATGATAAACTTTTTCAGTTTATTTATAATAGTAGTTTAATGGGAGGTTGAAAAATACCTACTTAGACAAATATTTTTTTATTCAAAAAATTATAAATTTATTTTTAAATTATAACTTTCAAATTATAATTTACAAAAAAATTCTAAATTTTAAATTTGTTTGTAAGTAGGAGAATATTTATATTTTTTATAAATTATTTTTTATGATAAACTTTTTCAGTTTATTTATAAATAGGAGTTAACTGAGAAGTTGAAAAAGTACCTACTTATCCAAACAACGTTTTTTTTTTTCAAGATAATGATAAATTTTATTTTTAAATTGTAACTCAAATCATAATTTTTTAAACAAAATAAAAAATTTCAATTTGTTTGTAAGTAGAGAACGTATATATTTTTTATAAAATTATTTTTGATGATAACATTTTTCTCTTTGTTCATAAGTAGGAGTTTAATGGAAATCTACCATCTTATTTAGTCAAATGGTTTTTTTCCCCAAAATAACAATAAATTTATTTTTATATTGTAACTTTTAAATCTTAATTTTGTTTAAAAAGTAAAAAATTTCAATTTGTTTGTAAGTAGATGAGTAATAGAAAGTGCTAAAATTTTGGATTCACAGTTTTTCTAACGTAAAAATTAGTTCCTTTATCAATGAAACTTTTGATTTGTTATTTTTTTTACATTAATAGTTTTTAAATTTGTTAAAGAATTATCCATTTTTTTAAAAAAAATGGATAAATCTTTAAATAAGATGGTTTTTTGATAGTAATCAAAAACTTTACCTGCTTAAGATATTGATTTGGATAAGTGTAACTTTAAAATAAAGTGAAAAAGATAAAAACTGGTACGTAGATTCTACACATAAGGAGTGATTTTATTTTTTTTGGTTAGTTTTAAAATGTGTTTGTATGTAAGTGGAGATTTATTTTGTGAGGAAATGGTTTAGGGATGTTAATTTTAAAATCTATTTTAAAATATTAATGGATAATTTTTGTCACGATCTGGTCCTGGTTATGATGGCACCTGTTAGATCCACCTACAGGCAAGTCAATTACCCAAGCCCCAGGGTACCTGTCCTAGCTCTCTAGTTAAACCATAGCCAGCACAACAATATAAATAATCGAAACCTATCCAGAACCTGGAAGTCAACTAAACTGAGCTACTATAGACTCAAGATAAAATATACATATCTATGTACACAACCTGAATGACAATCTACACATACAAATCCAATTACATATATAAGGCCAGTGTCTGAATACAAATGACAGCCGTCAAAACAAAAGGAGACTGCAAAATATTCAGAGTTGCTAATGCTCACTACTGTCTCTTGAATCTTGTGCGAAACCTTAACTCAACAACTGCGTCTAGTACCTGGACCTCCACCATAGGAAGATGCAGAAATGTAGGGTTGAGTACCAGTAACAGGCACCCAGTAGGCATCATCGGCCGACCGAGTGAAGTACTGTAAATATAGAAGGCTCAAATATAGAGAACTATAGTAAATGTAGCAAATTAGAACTCTGATCAAGGAGTAAGCATGTATAAAGAAACACCGAACCCCAACTGAGCCACTCAAGTGGTGTGCAATGATACTAACTGACGAAACACGAGTAGGCCCAAACCACAACTATCACCGGACTAACATATCGTGCTGTACGCGGGAGTAAGGCCCAATATCTATGCCTGTATGTCGACTGGGTCCCTATAAATCCAGAAGGTACACCCACGCACAATCTAACTGATGGAATCACCACAGAACTCGTGAAACCACCAAACCTAACTCCCAATATCACATGATCCAGGGTCCAGTTGTACGTAAGTATAAGGCCCTAGTGTCTAAGCCTGACCCTCTTCTGAGCCCTCATAAACCCAAAGGGTACACCCACGCACAATCAGGGTATGTACAGATGTGTAGATCCACAGGTAAGCAATTGGGTCCTCGACCTATCTAGTAACAAATGTCACATGGGGCCTCGAATCCCTTATAGTCACACGAGGTCTCGAACCCCTATATTATCCGATGAGGCCTTGAACTCCCTTCTCGACCTGGCCTCAGTCGGGACCAGATGGTCTGACAATATATATAATAGTGGGACGTATCCCCCGCAGGGAGAAAGAATCCCCCTAACACAATCAATAGGGCCTTGAACCCTAAGAAAATGAATTGGGCCTCAAACCTAAGGAAAATCAACTGGGCCTTGAACCCAAGGAAGATCAACTGAGCCTCAAACCCAAGGAAAATCAACTAGTGCTCGAACATCAGAATCAGTATCTGCCACCTGACATCTTAGTCATGGTCACCAAACTCAGACCACGAGGTGCGACTCCTAGGTCTCAAACACTCGGACGTAACCACTAGAGCTCGAATTGCGACGAGCATCATCATCTAAGGATCGAGGTATCAAAACAGCCACTTATTCAACCAAGATATCCTAATCCGAAACTCCAAAGTCATATCGTGTCTAGAGTGAACATAGACAACGACACTCATAACATATATGTACCACCAAATCCAACTCACATAACTGTGTGTCACCATCCCTCAGGTAACACAAGCTAATCCCAACCTCAAGTAAGGATAACAAATGCACAAGGACCAACAATTGTATACACAAGTATATAGCTCACGGGCTAATGTAGGGTCATGCCAACCCAAAGCCAAATGCACCATGTTCTAATCAATCACAAGTACTTTGAGTAAATATGGAAAATCACCCATGTATCTGTGGGGATCTATGCAGAGTGCATCTAGGGCAGCATCGATTGAAGCCTAGGCTAAGGCCTCGAGAGAACAAAGAGACAGAGAGTAAATAACAGGGTCCTAGATTAGGGTATCAGCATGTATATCACAAGTATCCAGAACAACCAAGTCCAGTAGAGTCATATCTATACTAAATTAGTCCACAATACTGTTGTATCATAGGTATCTAGAGCAAATCGGCCCATTAGAACCATATTTATACTAGGGTCAGTCTCCACAGTATGACGTATAATCAACAAACAGCCTCACATCCAACATATCATAGTAGCATTAGGCTACATATCCCTACAGATAGGAGCTAAGCCAGAATACATACCTGTCATAGGGCATTAGCCCATATCTAGCCTTTACCAGGCCTTATCGTAGTTCTACAGTGCTAGAACTCAGCTACTATAGTGGTCACAGCTAGTACAGTCCAAAACAACCACAAGTATCCCAAAATAACTGTAATTACCCCATATGCTAAGTACAACGACAATCCAAGAAGACATGTGTTAAAAAATCATGACAACAGTGTTAAAATGCATAGCAAGAAATATAACTAACAATCAACCTCACGACATATATACATATCTTACTCAGGACTTCCAACTACAAACAACTCCTACTATACATGCATTTCAGCTCAGTCTAGAGGTAAGAAAATCCTAGCCTATGTGGATGGCGGATCTACATGCTCCAGATTAGTCCACGTGAGTTTTACTCTATTTGACCACCTCCAAATGCTGCTCAGCTGTTAAAATATAATTATAAAATAATTACGACTGTTTTGGCTGTAGTACCTCAAGAAATGGGGGAGAATAGGTCAATTGCAACTAAAATGGAGAAAATAGGGCCCACGCCCAAAATAATTTCTACGTCACCTTGAGTCTATAGCCAACAATTGAGCTCAAAAGAGGCTCAGAGTAATTAGAAATAGCTTAAAAACAAATGGCATTTCTTATCGGAAAGTACATATATGTACAATAGCTTCTCGACCAAATTTCTTAAACATACAATCAAATTAATAGAAGCCAAATATACCACAATGTAGGTCTGAAAATTAGTACAATTTAAACCCAAATTTCACTTAATCCCGATGAGGAACGACCGAGATATCACAACTCAAAAATTTTCAAAGAATTCTAACATAAATCGCAGCTATATTAATATTGTTGTACCAAATGGAGCTCTATCAATTAATTCTGATACTACCACGACGTGTGCCTCGAAAACACACACATAATAGACCCAAATTTTACCAAAATCAAATTCAAAATGGATAAGAAATTACATGGCGAAGTTTTCAAAAATTACACTCAATATACAATAGGAAAACGTCGATTTTTACCTCAAACAATGTGCCAAAATCAGTTTTCAAAGCTCCCACGGTGTTCCTTTCGAAAAAATATACAAGTTAGGCTTTTGAATCGCCAAAATTAGATCAAAATGAAGGAGAAATCGTGGTTCAAAGGTGGCCTATTTGTTTTACGAATTCTAGAAAAAATTTCCAAGTTTATACTACTTTTAATCGACTTGACACATGGCATCTCCTGATTTGGCCATGTCATCATTTCGCCTTTTAATTTTCAAAAACTGCTCTGGAGTTCAAACAATATAATCCATATATGAAATCTAATCGGAAATGACATTCTGAACTCAACGGTGTAGTCAAAATTTCTATTGGAGCTCCTTTTATTCCAATATGGGTCCCATTTCCTGATATCGAAGTTTACCGAAGGGGGCAAAATACACCTGGAAGCCTTAGGAACAGAATGAAAGGTCCTCCTAGACAAAATTCAACGTTTCGAATCTAACAGTGAGGTCAAAATTTCCATTTGGAGCATGTTTTGCAAGGACGTTGACTAAAGTTAACTATTAACCCATTTCGATGGCTAAATTTACAAAAACGCGATATAATTGCACCAAATATGCCTCTAGCCTAATTTGGCCGTTCTGGAGCTGATGGAATCGTCAAGATTCCGCTTTGAGGCCATTTACTAGGACTTTACCTAAAAATTTATTTTACGATTACAATCTCTCGTTTAACTTGAAAAGTTGAATAATTGTCAAAGGGTTCACCCAACGACCGAACAATTAGTGTCAATAAGTTACAAGTAGCCGGCAGTCATTATGTAAATTCTCAATCTGATAAATATTTGCGGAACCACAAAAATGACCTGGAGGGTCATTACAACATCCCCAATTAATAGAAATTTCATCCGCGAAAGTAAGAACGAGGACATACTTGAAGACTTTTATCCGAAACACATAAGGATCCCAACTCTACACCTCACAGTATATAGTGAATACGATAATCATAAGCATGCTCAACATCAGACAACAATTCTGGCCGCTCTAGCTAATCAAAAATATAATAACTGGCCGGTATGCAACTAAGAATCAGTATAACAATCTATAGGGGATCCTTAGAACAACAACCCCTCAGCCTATCAACTCAATCTGCTAACATATAACAGACATCAATGGGCTACATGCCTTCGGGGTACTAGTCGTACCCAACCAATCACAATTATCCTCGATTGTGGCCATATTCAACATATCCAGACCTTAGCTTGTTTCCCGCTCCCTATGCAAGCAATCTTTACACTTAACCCCACGTGGCTTCCTGGCTCACTAATACTAACACAGTTACATGCAGTAACTAATGTAATTATATTCCACCGCAAGGGCCTAGCCCCTTTTCTCTTGTGGTTAAGTGAATCAACAGTAACAATAGTAATCATAAGTGTGATAAATAGTTAGCCATTCATCCTAATATAACAACTTATTGATGTAACAATTATTAGTAGCTTCAAAATGATGATAGATATCCACAACATAACAGATGATCCAGATCCCAATCACCCGAACCCTCACAACCATCATATATATATATATAGAACCACATCAAATACACAATATACTAAACACCAACAGTCGGTATACATTGCATTTTTCATCATAATGCCAAATAAAATATTATCATTCAGTCACAAGCGAAGTACTACGAGTAAGGAAGATAAATTAATACTAATCATATACTTGTCAGCCCCAAAATCTGTTAATCAGAATTACAACAAATCAATGTTATGCAGCTCATAGCCAACCTCCCTAATTCAACCTGACACATATCATCCCAATTACCTAAGGTCCAGCTGTTTCAACATCTAATAGCTCAACCACAATGATATAGTATGTACTAAATTAAGTTCAAGAAAGTAGGGGCCCAATAGGTATAACAATGCGACCAGTACACATAAGTCATCAGATCCATACACACAACAGGGGTCATTAATTAGCCTAACAACATAACCAGATTCTAGCAATATCCATGCCAGATCTGAATGTAATTTTTCTATGATATCCTTCGCCCTAGTCTCCATTTAACAATAGTCTAATCTTAATAGCAATATAACATCATTGTTTGGAGGCAATCCAGGCAAATCAACAAAAGACATACCTGGCGACTGACTGTCATCGAAACGACTATGTCGTAGAAGTCTCTATTATCACATCGCCATCCTAAAGAGTTGCTAGACCTGATCCCCCACTAATAGAATGGACCTTCCACTACCTTGATACCTGACTTGGGATAAAAGAAGTCCGAAACGCATACTCAAGTAGGCGATAAACTAACAATACAGCTAATAATGTAAAATCATAGCTCAAATACAAGGCAACCCAGCAAAATGACTAACATCACCACTGGCAAGCATATCTAGGAATCCAAACAACAAACCCAGCCAACTGGCAATTATGACAAGTCACCAGGGTAGAGTGGCCGATAACTCAGCTAATAATGCAACCATGTCCCATCTAATAATAGATAACCTAACTAAGCCAACGACCATAGTATTTATCTCACAATCCAGTCACCAAGGAATCAGGAGAACCGCATATCAATACAATAATCACAAACAAGATCGTAACCATAGAGGCACAAAGTGTAGCCAGGGGTATAAATGATAGCCCGTCTCTTAAATACTATGTAACTCTCACATCCCACTACCTACTCCAATAGTAAAGCAATAAAAGAATTATATGTAAAACTCACAGGGATTTAGCTTATAATTAACAACCTAATAATGTGTAATCATAACATATATGACAGTTACTCAGAATCCCACCAGGTAAAGCATACTCATCCACATCAGAAAGCCAAATGGGTCAGACTAGTGGTCAAGTAATGCAATACGTATATACAGAGAGCATAAATGCTTAGTATTACCTTAGTCACATCCTCTCCCACTTGTATAATCTTTATCAAAAGTATTCACAACCCACGTAACCTTCAAATAACATATAACGTATAGTATCGGTGTTACAGATTCCTAACCTCAACAACATATCCCATAGTTCCATACACAGTGACCGCAAGACCAGGAACTGATTACGAAGCATATCTCTAGAGATCCTATAATCTTAATGCCCATAATCTTCCTATCCAGCTGCCAAAACTCGAGGGCATCCAATCTCTGCTCAATGGACTTTGTGGGTTGTTCCCTATTTGGACTGACGATGCATCACTACCCTTGCCTGAAGTCTACCCTCTGCGCAATAACACATGCGAGAAAGGCGGAACCAAATAAGGTTTTACGAAGTCAATGAACTACTGGGAATATCACATGACTAGAATCAATAACATAAGTAGTTTCCTAAACATCCCGTAGCCTACTGGAGACAAGTCACAGACGTCTCCGTACCCACAGGACTCTACTAGACAGTAGCTCTGTATAGATGAGACCAGTGAACTTGGCTCTGATACCACCTTGTCACAACCCTGTCCAGGCATTGATGACACCTGTTAGATCCCACCTATAGGTAAGCCAATTATCCAAGTCCCAAGGTACATGTCCTAGCTCTATAGTTAAACCATAGCCAACACAATAATATAAATATTTGAAACCTACTCCGAACCTGAAAATCAACTGTACAGAGCTACTATAGACTCAAGATAAAATATACATATCTATGTACATAACAAGAATGACAATCTACACATACGAATCCAACTATATAGAAGTTCAGTGTCTAAATACAAAGATGGTCGTCAAAACAGAAGGAGACTGCAGAATATCCAAAGTTGCTGATGCTTACCACTGTCTCCTGAATCTAGTATGAAACCCTAACTTAGAAACTACGACTACTACTTGGACTCGAACCATGGCAAGATGCAGAAATGTAGGGGTGTGTACCAATAACAGGCACCCAGTAGGCATCATCGACTGATCAAGTGAAGTACTGTAAATATAGAAGACTCAAATATAGAGAACTGCAGTAAATATAGCAAATCAACACTCTGATCAAGGAGTAAGCATGCATAGAGAATAATCGAACCCCAACTGAACCAACGCAAGTGGTGTGCAATGATACTAACTGATGAAAAACGAGTAGGCCCAAACCACAACTATGATCAGATTGAGACATAGTGCTATACGCGGGTGTAAGGCCCTAATATCTATGCCTGCACGCTGTCTGGGCCCTCAAAAATCTAGAAAGTACACCCACACACAATCTGACTAATATAATCACCACAAAACTCATGAAACCAAAATGAAACCCAACTTCCAATATCGCATGACCCAGGGGTCAACTATGGGTGTAAGGCCCTAGTGTCTAAGCCTGACACCCCCTGAGCCCCTATAAGCCCAAAGGGTACCCCATGCATAATCAGAGTGTGAATAGGTGTGTGGATCCACAGGTAATCAATTAGGTCCTCGACCCATCCAATAACCAGTGTCAAACGGGGCCTTGACCCCTTAATAGTCACTTGAGGCCTTGAACCCCTATAATATCAAATAAGGCCTCGAACCTCCTTCCTGACTTGGCCTCCAGTCGGGGCACTCAGCCAGAGCTAGATGGTCTGACAATATATATAATGGTGGGACGTATCCCCCGCGAGAGAAAGAATCTCCTTAACATACTAAGTAAATCAATTAGGCCTTGAACCCAAGGAAAATCAACTGGGTCTCGAACCTAAGGAAGATCAACCGCGCCTCGAACCCAAGGAAAATCAACAGTCCTTAGAATCGGTATCCGCCACCCAATATAATCACAATATCAATGACAAATAATCAAAGTCATCCCAGGTATCGCATACTCATCAATATCAAGAATCCTCGTAGGTTAATTTAGCAGTTAAATAGTAAAATACATGTATACAGAGAATATCAATGCGTAGCTTACCTCAGTCACAACCAATTTCACCTTTATAATCATTATCGAAAGTATTCACAACCCACATAACTTTTAAACATCCGGTAATGTAGAGATATAGGTATTATAGAATTTTAGCTTCAACAACATATTCCATAGTATAATACACAATCACAACCAAATAAGTAACTGATCACGAAGCCTGTCTCTAAGGCTCCTACAATCTCAATGCCTGTAGTCTTCCTATATAGCTGCCAGAACTCAAGGGTATCCAGTCTCCGCTCAACGACCTCTGGGGCTGCTCCCTATCCGGGACTAATGACACAACACTACCCTTGTCCTGAGTCTGCCCTCTATGTATCACACGCCTGAAAAGGCAAATCAGATCAGAAGTCAACGAACTATTGGTGATATTACACGACTAGAATCAATAACATAAGAATTTTCCTAAACATCCCATAGCCTCTTAGAGATAAGTCACAGACGTCTCCACACCCATTCACATGGCTCTACTAGATGGTAGCTTTGGACAGATGAGACCCATGAATATTAGGCTCTGATACCACCTTGTCATGACCCGACCTCTCAGATCATGATGATGCCTATTAAGTCTCACCTACAGGCAAGCCAACCCAATGTCCACATTGTTAATTATAAAATGATGGCTTTTTTAAAAAAAATTAGTTTAAAACTTAATTAATAAGAAAAACCAATTTTTGAGAAAAAATAAGAAAACAAAGTCATTTCTTAATTTTTTTAAAGATTAAAAAACTTTAAAAAGTATTTTAAGACCCCCATAGAAAAAGTTTCAAAATTTCAGAAAAATGCGTAAGGGTTCAATTTCCACATTTGAGAAGAAATTAATCACTCAAAAATGACCGCTAACTTGCAGTTGATCGCCAATTTAAACTCGTTTGACTAACTTTTAAAAAGGTCAATATCTAAAAGAGAACTTGGAAAAATCTAAGTAAAAAGCTTTCACAAACATATTTGAAGTATTAGAAGACCTAGAAATGCATTTTACGGATTAAAGAATCATAAAAATCAAATTTAAATTAAAAAATAACACAAATGGTTTGATTTTTGAGGAATTAAATTAGATTAAAACAAAATGACAAAATGTTAGACTTAGAGTATCACAAACAAACAAGTATAATAAAATAAAGGAGAAACAAGAAAATAGACTATATTTATTTGGGCTTGGAAGGCCTAAATACACCTGCCCCTGCTTCTAATAGAATATTTGGGCCTTCCTGGCCCATTCTTCAGCTCCAACATCTGGTACTGCTGCTTCTATATTGGACTTTCAGCCCCTATTCCCTATTGTATACGATCACTGTATCATGGTGAATATTCATGTATGTGTACGACCCAATATCCAACTCTCAAAATTTGTGACTAGCTTTCCCACGACATGAAAAGACTAAACTGATAAGGAATAACTCGAGGATATGCAATGGCAAAGTCCAAAATGGACTCAAAGGATTTCACATGCAAACACGGAAGAGTATGAATTAGTATCTATCAATAAAAATAGAGAATAAAAAATTTGAAGCTAACACAGTATGTTCATAAACATGGCTTAAAAGGATATCATTCTATCAGGAATTAAAATCATATGCAAAGCTCACGTTATACTCCTAAACTTTTTTGGTGAACCAAACAAATTCAAACAGTGACAAAGAAAACATATGTAAGCGTTCAAAATGGCTCATCCAAAAGAAAAACGTTTCTAATAAAGATCAAGAAAATCCTTGGTATGAAACAATAAGAATATTGATAAAAATGGAACGAAATTAACCTAATTTAAGGCACAAATAGCGTAAGTACACAATGAAGAAGATTCCTTTTCATTAATCCCATCAAACAGTGGACTAAGAACAAGTTTTCTAATATTACATACATGAACTTATGAAGGTCTATTTCTTGGAAGACAACTCATGAAATCAAACAGACAACAAATCCAAGAAAAACACTTAGGAATAGAGAAAAAGAAATGTGGAATGAATGAAAAACCTTAATGGCAAATTTGTGAATCAAGTTAAGACAACGTTATCTAAAAAAAACACCTAAAATCATAAGCCAAAAGGCAAACCATAGACATTAAGAAAGAAATGTGAAGAATTTTAGATTCGCATACATCAAGTTAAAACTAGAACTCTAGCCTAAATAAATGATAATAGAAACTAATATCAATCCAAAGATTTATCAAAAGGCTTATACATGTTTGAGCAAGAAAAGACAGCAAAGAGTAACTAACAGAATTTTCACTTGAACAAAATCTATGAATATATATTGAATCTAATGCATCAGGGGAGTGACTATACATTTATGCAGTTTCGAGACGATATCACGTGAGAAAATCAACATCAGAGAGTCAAAGAACATAAATGGAAGATCGAACTAATTGAATAAAGAACATAAACTCACATATTGTTTAAGAACGTAATCATCAAGACAAAGCAAGCATTACTCATGAAATTATGACAAAAAAACACAAAAAATAGAGCCACGATAAGAAGAACAAGAAAAAAGGCACAGAATATTACCTCCCTAGGAGCAGCAAACTGGGAACTTGAGCTTGAGCCAAACTTCAACACCAGACAGAGCTTTGTTTGAGAACCTTCCATATCCTAGAGCGAAAATTCCCAAACTCAGGAACCTTTGGAATTGAATGAGTTTTTCTGGAAAATTTTGGTTTAAAAGGAACAGAAATTCTAGCGTCTTCTAGAGATGAAGAACTGTTGTCCCCCAAACAAGTGATGAATGAGGGATATATATAGAAGGAAATTAGGGCAAAGAAAGGCGAAAAAGTAGTGGGGCAATTTGGGAAAAAATGGGGGTTGGAATCTAGGGTTTCTTTGAAATTTGAATTCAAAATTGAATTCCCAATATCCTGGGAACCATCCACGAGATCGATTTGAATCGATAGCTATGAGACACACCACATTTAGGATTCCCTCAAACAAATGAGGTACAAATGGATTAGGGGACAGGGAGAGGGACACTTATGTATGGAGTGGTGAAGGTGAACGTTGAGGCCGTTGCTGGCATTTGACGTTTCTTCGCTGATGAAGAAGAAGGATCGGGTGAGTGCGATGTATGCTTATGATGGAAAAAAAGAAGGAAGAAATGGGATTGGCGGGGATCAATGTTGGTAGTATATATGTGTATGTAATGTAATGCTTCTGAAAATGTAAGAGGGAATTTGGGCTGGTGTAGGAGAAATTAGGCCAAATTTGGTCCATTTGGGTTAAATAAAGGCTGGAAAGAATGGGTACAAAAATGTCCGGGGATTTGATTTTAAAAATTTGGCCAATTCGCTTACAATTTTAGCCAATTAAATGTAATCAAATTGAATTCGACTAACTAATTTGACTACACGATGAATTAATACAAATTAATTGAAGAGCTTTTCAAATTAGCAACCTGAAGTAATTTAAATTAATTATAAAAATAACAACTCTTAAAAATAAAGTGAAATTTATTTAAGAAAAAATATTTTTTGCATGTTCAAAAGCTAGTTAATTCAAATTGTTAAAACTAAAAGCTTGACAATTAATTTATACAGTGGAAGGTAAAAATTGGATGTCAACGCATGTCATCTGTCCTGAATGTAATAGTGATAAAGATAACAACAACATATGAATACAACGAACACAACCTCCCTAGGACCTGGAAGTCACTTGTACAGAGCTATTGTAGGCTCAAATTAAAATATACATATCTACATATATAACCAGAATAGCCATCTACATGTACAAATCTAAATTACAAATACAAGGCCAGTGTTTGAACACAAAACATGACCCACAAGGCAGAAGGAGACCGCAAAATATCCATAGCTGTTGATGCTCACCGATGGCTCCTGAATTGTCAGTGCACTCCTAACTCAGTGACTACGACTAATACCTAGACCTGCACCATCGGTTAATGTAGAAACATAGGGGTGAGTACCGATAATAGGCACCCAGTAGGCATCATCGACTGGTCGAGTGATGTACTGTAAATATAGAAGGCTCTAATATAGAGAATTGTAGTAAATGTACCAAATCAGAAATCTGACCAATGAATAAGCATATATAGATAATCACCGAACCCCAACTGAACCAACCCAAGTGGTGTGCAATGATACTAACTGACGAAACACGAGTAGGCCCAAACTATAACTATCATCGGACTAAGACATAGTGTTGTACACGGGTGTAAGGCCCTAATATCTATGCTTGTATGCCGACTGGGCTCCTATAAACCTAAATGGTACACTCACGTACAATCCAACTAATAAAATCACCATAGAACTCACTAAACCTAACTCCCAGTATCGCATGATCTAGGGGTCAGCTGTACATGGGTGTAAGTTCTTAGTGTCTAAGCTTAACGCCCGGTGAGCCTCCATAAGCCTAAAGGGTACACCTACACACAACCAGGGTGCATATAGGTGTGTAGATCCACAACTAATCAATTGGGTCCTCGACCCATCCAGTAACTAGTGTCAAACGGGGCCTCAGACCCTTAATAGTCACATGGGGCCTCGAACCCCTATAATATCAAATGAGGCCTCGAACCCTTTTCCCAACCTAGCCTCTAGTCGGGGCACTCAATGAGGGCCTGATGGTCTGAAAATATATATAATAGTGGGACGTATGCCTCGTGAGAGAAAGAATCCCCCTAACATAATTAAAAGGGTCTCGAACCCCAAGAAAATCAATTCGGAACCTAAGAAAGATCACCTAGGCCTTGAACCAACAAAAATCAACTGGTGCTCGGACATCAAAATTGGCATCCGCCACTCGGTATAATCATAACATCAGTGACAAGTAATCAGAGTCATCCTAAGTATCACACACTCATCAATATCAAGAAGTCTCATAGGTCAAGGCATCAGCTAAATAGTAAAATACATGTATACTGATAACATCAATACTTAGCTTACCTCAGTTGCAACCTATTTCACCTTTATAATCATTATCAAAGTATTCACAACCCATATAACTTTTAAACATCCGGTAATGTAAAGATATAGGTATTATAGAACCCCAACCTCAACAACGTATTCCATAGTATAGTACACAATCACAACCAAATAAGTAACTGATCACAAAGCCTGTCTTTGAGGCTCCTACAATCTCAACGCCTGTAGTCTTCCTATCCAGCTACCAGAACTCGAGGATATCTAGTCTCTACTCAATGGCCTCTGGGGCTGCAACCTATCTTGGACTAATGACACAACACTACCACCTGCCCTAAGTTTGCCCTCTATGCAGCACACGTGCAAAAAGGTGAGTCAAATTAGATTTCAAGAAGTTAATGAACTATTGGCGATATCACACGACCAGAATCAATGACATAAGAAGTTTCCCAAACATCTCGTAGCCTCCTAGAGATAAGTCACTGACGTCTCCATACCTTTTTGCAAGACTCTACTAGATTGTAGCTTTGTAAAGATCAGACCAGTGAATATTAGTCTTTGTTATCATCTTGTCATGACCTGACCTCTTAGGTCATGATGGCGCTTGTTAGGTCTCACCGACAGGCAAGCCAATCCAATGTCCACATCACTTGTCCTGAATCAATAGTGATAAAGCTAACAACAACATATGATTACAATGAACACAACCTCCCTAGGACCTAGAAGCCACTTCTACAAAGCTACTGTAGGCTCAAATTAAATTATGCATATCTACATACATAACCAAAATAGCCATCTATATGTACAAATCTAAACTACAAATATAAGGCTAGTGTCTCAATATAAATGATGGTGGACAAAATAGAAGGAGACTGCAAAATGTCCAAAGCTGCTGATGCTCACCAATGGCTCCTGAATTGTCGACGCACTTCTAACTCAGGTACTGCGGCTAGTGCCTAGACCTGCACCATGGGAAGATGCAGAAATGTATGGGTGAGTACCAGAAAAGACAACCAGTAGGCATCATTGATCGATCGAGTGAAAAAGTGAAGATAAATAAAGCCCAAGTATCTAGAACCTGCAGCAGTGTAGCAAAATAAACCTAGATCAAGACATAGGCATGTCGAGAAACCCTCAATCATAACTGGACCATATGAAATGAAGAACAATGATGAACTGAACCAATCCAAGTGTTGAACATCGATACCGACTAACTAAGACTATGTAAGCTAATACTAAAACTGCCCCCAATGGAGTCCTAGTGTTGTACATGGGTGTAAGACCCTAGTATCTATGACTGTATGCCAATGGGGTCTCTATAAGCCTAAAAGGTACCCCCGCACACAATATAAAATCCACAAGCCACCCCAAAATCCCTTAGAACTATCACATAATGTATTGACCCGTTAGGTCATTTTAAAAATAAATCCTCTCTCTTTCAAAAAAGATCCTTTTTGTAAATTCAAATTAAAAATTTTGCACTATTTGGTAATTATGATTATTTAGTTGACGTATAATTTTAGATAATTAATTTAATTAATAGATTAAATTCATAATTTATTTAATATTCTATACCACTTGTTTTATATTTATTCAAATAAAACTAATGGAATTTGTTACTTCTAGTACTTATTTGATTTTTAAAAAAAAAGAAAAAGAAAAAAAAGAACATCTGCGAGGGCTTTTGAGACAAAGGTTCCAGGAAACAACCTCTCCACCTCTACGAGGTAGTGGTAAGGTCTTCGTACATTCTACCCTCCCCAGGCCTCACTTATGGTATTCCATTGGGTATGTTGTTGTTGTAAAAAGAAAAAAAGAATCGTAACAATAAATATTTAAAAAAAAGAAAAGAAAGCATTAAGAAAGAAGTAAAGGGCTGAAGGGTTGATGCCCTATTCAGCAAAAGAAAAACGGCGTACACTAAGAAACAACTGAAAAAAATGCCAAACAAAAAAGTAGTAGAGGAAAAGAAAAGAAGGGAAGAGAAAAAAGGGAAAATGTGGAGAAAAATTGTGAATTTCATCCCAAAGAATCAAGATAATTATTATCTTCCTTTCTATTAAATTTTTAGGAGATTATGAAAAGATTTTTAGGGTAGAAATGTGTAGAAATTATGTTAAATCAAGAAAATACAACCTAGGGTTCTCAAAATAAAATCTTGATTTGGGAGTCGAATAATTTGAAAGAAATTCTCAGATTCAAATTTTAGGGTTCGAGGTGACCTTTTTACCCGATTTTTTTTTAACCGAAAATAAATATAGCAATATGAGTGTCATTGAATTTGTATTCTTATGTAGATTATGTATTTGAACAAATTTTGATCATCCAAATGAGTTACGAAAGACTCAAGATTCAGAGTGTTATTCAATTAATTGAGGCAAGTGAACTTGCAAAACTTTATAATTCTCGTAAAATTCCCAAATTTTCCTTTCTTCTATGTGCGATTCATGAAATATTTTTACTATTATAAAAATAGGATAGTTAAATGTAAATATGAATTGGTATGGTGTTGTAACATTTGAATTGAAAATGTGGTTGAGTGATAAGAATTCTTATTGAAACATATTGTTATGGTTGGTGATTATGACAAGATTTGTTTGTGGACTTCATCTCATGTTCACTAATCCGATGTCACACATATTTGCTGTCACACCTCGGGAAGGTACCCTTGGCGTGGCCGGCACTCGGAAACCATTGCTGGCTTCTAAGTGAACCACTTTGTCTCATCACATTAATTCAATTAGCTAAAGACTTAAAATAAAGAGAACATAAGATGGGAAAATCAAATCATGAATCTATCTCAATATATAAAGGCCATAGGCTAACAATCAAACTCCAATTCTATTACATAAGAATAGTTTTAAAAGAAATCATTCAAGAGATAAAGGTCTCTATATTAACTCATCATTATCTAGTCTATGAAGCCTCTAACTCTACTATCTAGATGGTGCCAATGAAAGGTTCATGACTACCTCAAATCAAATAAAAGAAAATCTAAACTCTAACTAGATGATAGAAATATGAAAATCCTCTGAAAATAAGGAGGTCTCATTGATCAGTTGAATGCAAATAGATACTCAATGAAGCATCTATTGATGATCTCTAATACCTGTATCTACATCATAAAATAATGCAGTCCAAATGAACGTCAGTACGTAGAATGTACGAGTATGTAAAATGGCTTAATGAAATAGATATAAGCATAATAGTAAAATAACATCAACTCATAAGATACTCAATGAGAATTTCAAATATCTATCTAAAGCAAGAATAAAGAGCAGACAATGACCCATCGATACCAATCCAACCTCATCCAATCAAATCAACTCGGAGTACTATCAATGCAGGACATATCTAAGAGTTTCTCTTATGCAACAACAAATACTTGTGAGCCAGTGATTATACAACAATTCCACTGATGTTGCCACAGTTGGTCCATACTTACCAGGTAAAGAACGAACCGTATCCATAAGAGATCTAGTCTCTCAAGTCCTCTATTGCTTTTAGGGACTTTAACTCAAGAGGGAACCTTTGATGTAATGTTTCAATCCTTACCTACTCTTGACGACATAGTTACTGAGTGTGAGTTGTATTTACTCTTACCCATTTCGGTGCTCGATACTCCTCCTAAGACTTAATTCTCATAAGATCATCCATCTCAATTAATAATCACAATTAGTCTCATAGAGACTCTCATCATCTCATTAACTCTAACTCAGTTGGGTCTTCTGGCATATCATCTCAATTATCTCATTAACTCAATTCTCATTCGTTAGCTAAAGATTTAGATCAATCACTACGAGGAAGTCATTTAGACAAAATCTCTAGAGTTCAATTATGAATACTCATAGGACCATCAACCTCTATCAACTTATCATCATGCTCACATCACAATCAAAGTCAACATTCTTAATTTAAGGCTCTAGACTTAGTCCCTAGGCTCATTTATGCATTCTTTTACAAAATAACATATAGGGTTTATGAAAATAACTCATGTAAAATATTTATTCAGTAAGTCAAGTTTATGATGATCATCAACATATGAAAATATATATAATGTATAAATTTTAAAGGAAACATTCAAAAAACATGCATGAAGACTCAGTATACTCACAATCTTTCTATTACCATCAATGGGGGCACATTAAAGAAAGATTTCATATTTTAGTTTAGCCTAACATACTTGGAAAATTGGTATCACAATCAAAATTTGATGAATACTAGCTTTCTTGGAGAAAATCCTCAATATCGGTAGTTTTTTTAGAGTGGAAGAACTTGAAAAGACATTGTTTGAAGGGCTTATCTTTGGTTCTTGAATTATTGAGTTAGAATCTTTACAGTTCTTGATGAAGAATCCTAATTCTTGAAGAAGAAGAATCAATAAATCCTTTCATCGAATTCTTGAATTTGGTTTTTTAAACCATAGGTTATGATTTAAGATTCTATTATAGATTGGTGAATAGATGAAGAAATTTGGGTTGGGCAGATTGAAATTTATGAGGAATAATTTACCTTGACGATGAATCTTAAAAGCTAACCCTAACTTGATGATTTTCTTGAGAATTCTTGAGTTTTTATGTTTAGGAGTGAAGAAGAGGGTTTTACTTATAAAAACTAATGTTTTCTGCATTTGGAGACCTTAAATAGACCCCTAAAGGTTTTTGAATAAAAGCACCCTAAAAATAAAATAAAAGGACGTCACTTAGCTTATCTAGAAAAGGTTTACGTCAAGTCCGTGATGTGGAGCTGTCCCGGACCTTCAAACAACTCTACACTTCTTCACTAAAATGGTCATAACATTTTACTCCGAACTCCGATTAAGGAGAAATTGGATGCATTGGAAAACTAATTCAAATATCTTCAATTTGATATATTATGAGTCACCTAACTCGTTATACTTTTAGGAGATATGGTCATTTAAAGTTGATCTTTCTATCAACTCATACGAAAACTTAGTCGATGGAAATTTATTGGACTTGACTTGATGTAAAAGACACCTTATGACTCTAAATCACATCTAGTATACTTTAAATACTTAGGAATTGATTCTAACATGTATATACAATCTAAGAGTCATTGGTCCAAATAACATTTATAAAATCTTTCATTGGAACTCAAACACTAAGAAAGTATTTAGCATAACTTCGTACCAGAGGATTCATGTGACCTTAGACCATCTCTAATTCTATTTCCAAACTAAGAAATTGACTTTAACACCTATAGTAAATTAAGAATATTTAATTAAAATCCTATACCATATGAAGAATGATTCAGTCTTAGCTTAAAAAAATTCGGGTGTTACATTTGCATTGGTTCTGAATATTAATATGAGTGAGATGGTGAAAATTGGAGCCGAGCTCTTCACCGATCAAGATGTGATGCCAACGATATTGTGATACTAAGATCTTTGCTAGTGGTATTGTGAAGCTGAGGTCATTACCAGCGATATTATGATACTAAGATCCTTGCTAGTGACATTGTGAAGCCGAGGTCATTACCGGTGATATTGTGATACTGAGATCTTTGCTAGTGATGCTGTGATGTCGAGATCATTACCGATAATTATTACATAAGCATTACATCTCATCCTTGATATTATTATGTGCATAATGTTATTCCTGTGATTAGCTGTTTATCATTTGTAAGTTGTGGTTTGTGATTTTAAATTGTGATATTGTGAAAACTATCTTTATTGTGTATTATGTGTTGTTAGGCCGAGCTAATTTTCTGTGCAAGTTATAGTTGTGGAGGTCAGTTAGGATGAAAGAGTTTGTGTATTCTATTGGACTTGCTTTATTTTGTTAGTTGTCTTGCTGGGTACCGTAAGGTTGGTACTCACCACCTTGCTTCTACATTTTTGTAGGTTATGCACTCGGATCTTTGTGATATTCTCTCTTCTCTTTTTATCCGAGGCTTTCTGTGGAGATTAGTGAGGTAGCTATTTGTCATCTCAGTGAGACTCATCCTCCTATTTATGATCTTGTTCTACTTTAGAAATAATATCATTTGAGACTTGTATTTTTCTTTCAAATCTATTATAACACATTAGAGGCTTGTCCACGGACAACCAAATTTTGAGGGATTTTAATTAAGTTGACTTATTATCTGCAGTTAAAATTTTTATTTTGTATTATCCTTCCATATTTTATTGTTATAATTGGGTTTAAGGATGACATGTCTTGCTAGGATAAGATGAGTGTCATCATATCCATTTTTGTATCGTGACAGATGGTATTAGAGCCCCAGGTTCATAGGTCTCACGTGTATACAAGCCAAGTCAAGTAGAGTCTTAAGGATCGGTGTGGAGACACCTATACTTATCTTCCAAAGACTATGACGATTGTTAGGAAGCTCCCTTTTGTTTATTCTTTCTCCATCGTGCTTCCCCAATTCGGTGTGATACTTATCACTTTATTCATTCTCTCTCATCTATAAAGATGACTCATGCTTGATCTTTATTTGAGTAGTTAGTGGTGGTATGTGGTTTGAATGTTAGATCAGGTATTAAAGTGTAAGTGATATACTTATAAAAATTAAAATGTTCAACGATTATAAAGAAAAGGTTAAGTAAGGTGATGACTCTAGGATGCACCTTGAGGACATTTGAGTGATGAGGTCAAATAATGGATTGAGGAATTTTATGAATGCATTTTCTTTTTTGGGTTATTACCCAGTAATACAAACAGTATTGATGTAATATATATGATATTGAAAAAGGTTCAATGATTAAAGGTGGAATGTTAAAGAGATAGCTAGATAATAAATTTGTAAATCTACAAACTACTATCACTAAAGTGTCATAAGGTGCATGGATTGCCTAGATAATAATAAGAATGAAGTTATGCCAATGGAGGTAAGAATCCGTAGTATGATTTCATAGATTGAGTGAATAACAGAGATGACCATGATACGACTATCATAACGATACCAATATTTACTTGGTTAGAGTTATGAAGTGTGTTACTTTTGCTGGCGACTGAATTTATGAAAAAAATATGTATTGCTTAGGCTAGAGTCATGATGAATTAGATAATGTTTTGTATTTTGATGGGTAGAAGTATGTGGGCTAGTTTGGTACTACTTTCTTGAAAGGTATGATGTGTTCTAGTGGTGGATCCAATAGACTTTCACAATATAGTACTAGTGATATATGAAAATGGATATGCCAATTGTCAAGTGTGAATACTAACCACTTAAGCAGTAATTAGTTGTATCACTTGCCCATTCAAAAAGATTTGACTTGCATTCATATTGGAGAAATCAACTAGTTTGTTACTCTAGATGCTTGGGTTAAACTTTATTTATAAGGAAGATTTTGGTGGTAGATATCTGGTACAATAAATACATTTAGATTGTGAGGTGTATTTTAGGGATTCTAGATAAGGACTATTGATCCATAATAAGATTCAATGGGTAAATCAATATTGAAATGATATGTGAATAATATTAAAATAATCAGCTTATGAGAAGAAAAGTCTCAGCGAGAATACTTGTGCAAAGCTAATTGAGAATTTTAATAAGAAAGTATATAGAAAATTGAGTTAGTTCTTTAGATTTGACCGATATAATAGATTTAGGTGTCATATTAATGATGAGGTTAACCTTGAGATGATGGAAATAGCTATATAGCATAATGGTAATAAGAGTTCGTGATGGTTTATAATCAAGATGCAATCATATGATAATGTTAGGACCCGTATTTTAAAATTTTAGAATAATTGTGAAATTTGGACAAATATTGAAAATTTCGAACAATTCGGGATTTAAGTGTTTCTTTAAAGGTTGAGAT